>JALGBA010002751.1:0-78094 GCA_023970755.1 Azemiops feae | reverse complement strand
ATTGGAATGTAAACTGACCTTTTCCAATCCTGTGGCCACTGTTGAGTTTTCCAAATTTGCTGGCAAATTGAGTGTAGCACTTTTACTGCATCGTCTTTTAAGATTTTGAATAGCTCAGCTGGAATACTATCAACTCCACTAGCTTTGTTGTTGCTCAGCTTTCCTAAGGCCCATTTCACTTCACATTCTAGGATGTCTGGCTCGAGGTCAGTGACCACCCCATCATGGTTATCAGGGATGCTAAGCTCGTTCTTGTATAGTTCTTCTGTGTAATTTTGCCACCTCTTCTTACTCTCTTCTGCCTCTGTTAGGTCCCTGCCATTTTGGTCCTTTATCATTCCCATCTTTGCATGAAACGTCCCTTCATATCTCCAATTTTCTTGAAGAGATCTCTGGTTCTCCCTATTCTATTGTTCTCTTCTATTTCTTTGCACTGTTCATTTAAGAAGGCATTCTTATCTCTTCTAGCTATTCTCTGGAATTCTGCATTCAATTGGGTGTATCTTTCTCTTTCTCCCTTGCCTTTCGCTTCCCTTCTTTCCTCAGCTATTTGCAAAGATTCCTCAGACAGCCATTTTGCTTTCTTGCATTTCTTTTTCTTTGGGATGGTTTTAGTTGCTACCTCTTGTACAATGTTGCGAACCTCCGTCCATAGTTCTTCAGGCACTCTGTCTATCAGATCTAATTCCTTAAATCTATTTGTCACCTCTACTGTATATACATCAAGGATATGATTTAGTTCATACCTGAGTGGCCTAGTGCTTTTCTCTACTTTCTTCAATTTAAGCCTAAATTTTGCAATGAGAAGCTCATGATCTGAGCCACAGTCAGCTCCTGGTCTTGTTTTTACTGACTTTATAGAGCTTCTCCATCTTTGGCTGCAGAGCACATAGTCAATCTGATTTCTGTGTTGACCGTCTGGTGATGTCCATGTGTAGAGCCGTCTCTTGGGTTGTTGGAAAAGAGTGTTTGCTATGACCATTGTATTCTCTTGACAAAATTCTATCAGCCTGTGCCCTGCTTCATTTTGTACTCCAAGGCCAAACTTGCCTGTTATTCCGTTTATCTTTTGGCTTCCTACTTTAGCATTCCAATCCCCCATGATGATAAGGATATCATTTTTTGGTGTTGATTCTATAAGGTGCTGTACGGGCTTCATAGAACCTGTCAATTTACCTCTTCAGGACCAGTGGTTGGGGCATCATAGACTTGAGATTACTGTGAATTATTAATGGCTGCCTTGGATCGCAATGAGATCATTTCTGTCATTTTGGGGATTGTTATCCAGTATTGCTTTTCCTACATCTTTTATTGACTATGAAGGCTACTTCCATTTCTTCTGAGGGATTCTGCCGCAGTAGTTATACTGATGGTCTCTGAATTAAATTCACCAATTCCGCCATTTTAGTTTGCTGATTCTAAGATGGTCGATGTCAGTCTTGTCATCTCTTGTTTGACCACGTCCAGTTTGCCCTTGATTCATGGATCTTACATTCCAGGTTCCTATGGAGAAAAAATCTTTACAGCATCGGACTTTCCTTTCACCACCAGATGCATCCACAGCTGAGCGTCCTTTCGGCTTTGGCCCAGTCGCTTCACTCTTTCTGGCGCTACTAGTCCTAGCCCTCTGCTCTTCCCCAGTAGCATATTGGACACCTTCCGACCTGAGGGGCTCATCTTCCAGTGTCATATCTTTTTGCCTTTTAGTACTGTCCATGGGGTTTTCATGGCAAAGATACTGGAGTGGGTTGCCATTTCCTTCTCCAGGTCAAATACTATGGAAGGAATTAGAAGCCCTATTGTGGAAACCTGCTTGGCACAAAAAGAAAGCTAGAATTAGGTTTAAAAGTTAGAGCTAAAATTTTATTGGATGGGTAAAAATGGCTTTTAGAGACTTTGACTGAACTAATATGCTTGAGATTCCTAAGGTTCAAGACTTTGATCTGAGTTAATATTGATGTAAATTATTGATTTGATTATGGTCCGGATGGCAAGATGGAAAATTGGAAAGTCTAAAATTAGGAGTTGGATAGAGAATGGTGAAACATTTAACTATGATTTATAAAAATATTTGATAGAGTACAGGAAATAGAATATAGTTGAGAGATATTAAAATATATATATATAGATAATAGGCATATTATAAGTCTATTTTAGAAATAATTATTGTTTTATTATTTTAGGCTTGAATGTAAAATGGTTTTAAAACAGAGAAGTATAAATTGAATAATTGGAATAATATGTATATCTTAAAAATAATCTATACTATATGGGTACCCGAATTGTATACTATATGTTTATATAAGGCCAAATTGGAATATGTTAATTGTGTTAGTTAAGCCTGAAAACGGGTGGAAATATTATTGATATTGTGTGTGTGTTTTTTTTCTATTTGTTTTTTCTTTCTTTGCTTAGAGAGGGAAACTTTAAAGAAGTAATTCAAATTGTCTATGTATGATTATATTTTTTACTTTGTTGTATGGAGTGCCCTATCTCCACGATGAGTTCCAAGCACTTGGTTGTAAAACAAAAAAATTCAATAAAACTTGTTATATATATATATATATATAAAATAACACAAAGGAGATAAAAGAACATTTTTCTAATTTAAATCTACAAACTCAGAAAATAACTACAGAGAAAGAACTAACAACCCAGAAAATAGAAGGAAAACTAGAGAATGCTGACACAAAAATTAAGGATCTAAAGGAAGAAACTAACAACCAGACTCAGACAAATGAAGACTTAGAAAACACAATGATAATATTGGAAATGGAAAAGACATTCTACAAACCAAGATTTCAGAACATACTGGAGGATAAGGAAGGAGAGCTGATGGAATGGAAGATAGAGCCATTAACAGAACTGTGGGGAACTGGAGAAGGAGGGAGGCTGTTTAATGAATATCAATGGGCTAGTTCTTCCAAAAATACTTTAACTAAATTGTTTCTCTTTTTTCAAATAACATACACAAAAATAGAGGAAGAATTATTTGATGATCCAAATGTACTGACTTGGAAAGTTAGTTGGCAAAGGAAGAAAGCTAGAGTAAGACTGAAGGATACAGAAGCTTTGACCTATTAGAGGGGATGTTGTATTACTAATTAGATGTTTGAATATGGTTAAGAATAGATTGCTAGAAATAGAAGTATTATTATAACTAGATAGATAGGATTTGTAATCAGAATATCATATCTTGGTATGAAAAGGGCAATAAGAATATGATAAGAACTTTGAATAAAGAAAGCTTTTGGTTACCCAAATATAACTTGTTTTGAAATTATAAATGATTGGGATATTTTAAACATGGATGGGAAATTAAAATTGAAAAAAGCAAAAATAGGATATGGACTGAATAAATGGATGTTGAGTGCAAATGCAATTAATATATGTTTTGGTTGGAAAAGATATTCTTTTTTTATAATATTTTATTAGTTTTCTAATTTTACAATTAAGTATTTAAAAAGCAACGTGATGACTGGGTTAATCAATAGTTCAATAGCATACATAAATCTTTAGTATAAATCTCAAGTTACAACATCAGATATTTCCTCTCCTTTTCCCTTAATATCTACTATCTCATATTAGGCTAATACAGTTATTATTATTAACTAAGTAAAAACATCTTTGTTACATTTATCAATAATTTTTAGCTTATACATATCTTAATTGTGTTTGCATCAATCCTTAAATACAATCAATGTCCTGTTATTGCTTTTTTCCCAAGCTTTAATTTCCCATCAATATTCAAATTAACATTTGGTATTTATAATTTCCAAGCTTTAGGTAACCAAAGTTTCCCTTATCTCAACTTCTTCCTTTTTCCCTTTTCATAATAAAATCTAATAGTCTTGTTCTGTTTTCTAAAAGTTATCTATTTTCCACCATATTAAACCATCTAATTAATAATACAGTATCCCCTCTAATAAATCAAAACCATTATATGTATTGTCTGGGTTAACCAATAAATCAGTAATATACATAAATTTTTCATTTAGATCTAATTTTTAAAAGCTCAAATACTCCCTCTCTTTTTCTGGTAATATCTATTATCTCATAATGGGCAAACAGAATTCTTATTTTCAACTGATTTCCAAATATTTTATATTAGGTGACCAAAATTTCCCTTATTATTTAATTATAATGTTACTTTATTTTCTAAAAATTATCTATTTTCCACCATATTCAACCCTCTAATTAGTAATATGAAATCCCCTCTAATAAATCAAAACCCTTATTTTCTTCAGCCTTACTCTAGCTTTCTTCCTTTGCCAACTAACCTTCCATGTCAGTGCTTTTGAATCATCAAATAGTTCTGCCTCTATTATTATATATATTATTTGGAATAAGAAAGACCATTTGGTTGCAGTTTTTTTGGAAGAACTAGCCCATTTGTATTTATTAGAGCGCCTCCCTATTACTCCAATTTCCCACAATTGTCCTGATAGGTTTATCTTCCCTTCAATCTGTTCTTCTTCCTTTTCCTCAAATTTCTTCTGATTTATGTAGAAAGTCTTTTCCATTTTCAATGTTGTCACTCCCTTTTCTGATTTTTCCGTTGGCTGGATCTGTTGGTCAATTGAGTCCTCTGTCTTAGTGTTTAGTTGTTCCACTTCTCCTGTTATTTTCTGCATTGTTAGTTCTTTGGTTGTAGTCAAGATCTGGGTTTGTATATTTAAGCTGGCATCTTGTTCCTTTATGTTGCATCTTATTTTGTCACAAGCTGAAAGAATGGTTTCATGTATTGATTTCAACATGGAAAGGATTTTTTCCTGATCTTCATCCATATTTTCTTGATAGTATGTTAAGTTGAAGACTTTAGAGTCAAACGTTAAAAATAGTTTTTGTTTTTTATAGCTAGGTATGGGACATCTATTTCACGTGTTATAGGTGGTCTTTATATTAGAAATTGTTTGTCAAGTAAGAGTTTATAGTCCAAGGTATTTCATCATCTTGTATAATAACATATGCTTCTCGTGTAAAGAAATAGGAAAGCAATTCCCCACGTATAGCTCTGAAAGTCAGTAAAAGTTTACATTCATAGTTCAAACAAGCTAGATATGCCACCCAGAAGTTCCTTCTTCGCAGCTGAGTTTTTCACAGGTGGTAGCTGTCAAGGTCAAATAAGTTTTTTCTGGAGTCTGGGCTTCAAGCCAAGTCTTTTTTAGGCAATAATAAGTTGTAATACCATACTTCACCACAGGATGTCACCGATGCCATTTAAAGCTTTTTAAGTCCAAAGTTTTTATGATAGTTTTTCAAGTCTTATTTCTTTTTTTTAGATAAAAACAAACATCTCCAGTAAGAATAGGAACACTTTTAGTCCCCAAGTTTCAAAAGCATATACATCCAATTAGATTAAAATTGTTCTTATAATTGCTCTGTTTCCCCTGGGTAGTTAGTCTCCGCTGTTCTTAGAGGGTGGGGTAGAAATTCCCTTCCCTCTCTCCTCACAGGGGGAAAAATACTTTGGGCAGCTGTTACAGGAAAAAAATACTTAAAGTCTTAAAGAGAAGATCAGATCTCACCCAGTTTCATCCGCGTTGCTTTAAAGGTGCTTGGTGGTGATTTTGACTTCGGCTGTCAGCAGCTTAGTGACGAGCCATATTTCTATGGCCGGTCTTTCCCCCACTGGTTTGGAGGGCTTCCCCGGATCCAATGGAAGGGCCGCCGCCCTCCCGCAATCAAGCGGGGGTCCCCTCCTTGCTCATCGCCCCTACAGGGCAACTTTCGACCCTTTCCAGGGTCCCCCAGTGGGACGAAATCAGACGCGAAAGACGGAGTTCGTCTTCCAGCGTCCGCGGCACCACGATGGCAAACCGGAAGTCGGAAAAGATATTCTAAACTGATAATATTAACACTATTAGAAAAATATAACAAATGTTGATATGCAACTGTTTATTTACTAACAACAATAAGAATTGTATTGGAGGGTGTAATATTGGATTTAGGTTGAAGAAGCTTACATGTACCATGGAATTACTAATGGACTCTGTCATCACATTGTCTATTAGGCACTTGATTGTAAAAATATTAAATTAATAAAATATTTATATAAAAAAAAGAAATCCAGCTGGAAAAAAGATAACAAAAATGCTTTCACTGTACATAGAACATGAGACAAGGAAGAAAACATGTTTGAAAAATGTACTGCTTAAGAATGGGGGTCTAATAATTTAGAAGCACATCAGTCAATGCTTGTGGGTTACAACATTTGAAACCATTATGGTAAGAATACCCCCCCCCCCAATCCTTTTTACTATGCCCCCCAAATCAGAAGAATAAAACTCAGGAAAAGAAATACAGAAACAATGTTTCACTCATGAAACCCCTGGCTATTGCGAAAAGTGGAAACATTGAATCAGGCCTGTTGATTCACAAAGAGAGCTCAATGGAGGTAATAGACCCATTGCTAGCTTTTGCGAAACAAGCTAAACAAATCTAATAACAAAAGCACACAAAGCAAGCCTCCAAATTACAAAATGCTGTAAAACTGTATAAAAATCCTTGTACTCATCAAATCAATTTGTCAGCTGTCCCAGAACTGCATGCTGTTGCTGGTTCTGCTCATCAATAAACAAAAACCTTCTTTCCTAAGCAGCCTCCATTTTATTTCCAGCATCTTACTCCCAACTTGGAACTGGACCTGATTTTTCTTTCAACAATTTGGCACCCCAAGATGAGACTCCAAGCTAACCTGACCAATGAACCTGGCCTGGTTAAGCCTCCACCTTGCCGGCAGCAGACCCCTTGTGTCTGTGGGTGGGTTTCCCAGACCCTGCCAGTTTGGAGCAAGGGTAGTAAAGGGAGTTTTGAGTTTGAGCTCAAGGGCTGCTTGGAAAGAAGGTGAGTACCTCTCAATTTTAACTTTAAAAGCCCAGGAGATGAAAGAGGCTGTGGGTGTGTGTGGGTGTGTGTGTGTGTATGTAGGAATCTCCCTCTCTGCCTCAGCTGGATCTCACCCCTGTGCCTTTCCTAGCCCCCCCTCCCAATTCGGATTCTGGAAAGCAAGGGCGTTTGGCCAGAGTGTGGGACCTTCTGACAGGGAAAAGAGAAGTTAAGCGAAAGAAGAGTGCAGTGTGAGTGGAGGATTGGCATTCGGGCAACTGGATGAAATCTCTGGGCAAAGTTCCACTCTTCTAGGAGGGCCCGTCATACTCTGCAAAATGAAGTCAGAGTCCTCCCAGACCCCTTTGTGGTCTGAAACTGAGGTACAGGGGCAAAGGCTGAAAGACTGCCTTACCAGCGGCAAAGGCTGAAAGACTGCCTTGCCAAGGGGCAAGGGCGATTCAAAAGAGTTGCCTTAACAGGGGCAAGGGCCATAAGATTTGCCTTACCAAGAGCAGAGGACTCCAAGAGAGAGTCACTCTGCAGACGCAGCAGAGTCAAGGAGGGAATCTCACTGCGTGTAACAGGAACAAAGGTCAGAGTCTTGCCTGAAAATATGGGAAGCTCTGATTCCAGGGTCCTGCTGATGTCTCCTTTAGGGAGACGGCTAAAAGCCTGCGATCAAAAGAAGTTACCCATCCAGGTGGGAATAAAAAAGAATTGTGCACAAAAGAAAAATATCTTCACCCTAGTTTGCCTGGCCAGCAAAACAGGATGAAGAGAACTATGTTCCTTCTCTCTCTCTCTCTCTCTCTCTCTCTCTCTCCCTCCCTCCCTCCCTCCCTCCCTCCCTCCCTCTGTCAGGAGGGAACATTTTATGTTCAATTACAGGAAAAGTTTCATTCTTGCATTTACTGTATGTGTTTAAGTGGGTTTTATCTGTCTATTTAACAAACATATAAGGAACGGTTGCTGGAATTGGGTATGTCTAGTTTAATGAAGAGAAGGACGAGGGGTGACATGATAGCAGTGTTCCAATATCTCAGGGGTTGCCATAAAGAAGAGGGAGTCAAGCTATTCTCCAAAGCATATGAAGGCAAGACAAGAAGCAATGGATGGAAACTAACCAAAGAGAGAAGCAACATAGAACTAAGGAGAAATTTCCTGACAGTTAGAACAATTAATCAGTGGAAAAACCTGCCTCCAGAAGCTGTGAATGCTCCAACACTGGAAGTTTTTAAGAAGAGACTGGACAGCCATTTGTCTGAAATGGTATAGGGTTTCCTGCCTGAGCAGTGGGTTGGACTAGATGACCTCCGAGGTCCCCTCCAACTATTATTATTATTATTATTATTATTATTATTATTATTATTATTATTATTATTATTATTATTATTATTATTATTATTATTATTATTATTATTATTATTATTATTATTACTATTATTACTATTATTACTATTATTACTATTATTACTATTATTACTACTACTACTATTATTATTATTATTACTACTATTATTATTATTATTATTATTATTATTAATTTGTAATGTTAACCTATGTCTTTTCAAACCCTGCCTGCAAGCTACCCCCCCTCATTCAACTTCTCCATTTCTTATCCTCTGTTCTCCATTCCTATGTCAGACCAACAATGCCTCTTCTGGGAGGGTCACCTGTAAAGGGGGGAGGGGGCCCTGTTCTCATATCTTTCAGCCCTGCACAGATGACTCCACAACCTTTGGAAGCTCAGCACACTGACCCAGACGCTGCCTTCAGAGGAGACCCTCCATTCATTTGAGCCAGGGAATTGGGTTTGAATCCATCCATCTACTAGAAAAGTCACCACTGCAACCAGAGTAGAACAGACCTTCCCAGGTCCTATATCATCCAAATGCCTGTGAAAGCTGCAGAGAAAAGAAGGACTTCTGGATCCATTGCCCCCCACGTAAAGCCTTAGAAGACAACTGGAAAGGGAGGGCGGAAACTCATTGTAAGGTTTTTTTTCTTGCCTCATTTATGTTGTAATTAGCCAGTTAAATGGATTCATGGAGGCATGGCATTTGGAAGTGGTTGGCACAAGAAGTCCTGAACACCTCGGACTTCTGTCTGGTGGGAAGGAAATCTGTCAAGGATGTTTGTATTACCTGCCTTGTAGAAGTAGCTGCACACACACACACACACAACATTCAGAACCACACTGAGGCTATCCCCTTCACCTACCTCCACGTAAAGCTCCCCAGGCTGGTTCTTGCTTTGTGGCACTAAGGCCTATGCATGCATACCTTCCTGCCAATTCCATGGGAGGAGGACCATGCTCCCTCAGGCAATTAACAATCCATATACCCTCACTGAGGAGGTAGCAGAAAAGAAATCTTCAAACCCCAAGCCCTGATTGTGACGCACAAATGATGCTGCCCAGTAAGGCAAAATATGTTGCACTGGTGGTCTCATTAGTGGGAGTCCTAGGGCTCGCTGTGTGCAATTTAAGAAATATTAATAGCCTGGCTTGCACCTGGCTAACCCCAATTTGAAATCACAAACCCTGGATGCACTAAACTAAGAGCTAAGGCAGGTTCAGGAAGCAACCCTTGAAAATGGACAGCCAGTAATTATTTACTAAGGCAAAACCATGGCTACCAAAAATTTTGGGACGTGTGCTTGCTTCAACCTGACTGAAAGCTCATATTAAGTGACATCAAACATCCCAAAAGAATTGGCATAGAATATTGGATATTATAAATTTCTTTTCTACTTAACAGAATTTTTTGCCCTGGTTGCTAGACTTTCATGGGTTGAAAGCTCTCCTTTTGGGAGCCACTGCAGGGATCCTTTTCTGCTGCCACTATCAATGCCTTCCCCTTTGCATTAACAGTTTAAAAGCTTGTTTCCCCACATCCCGGTACGCCAACAGAGGCTCTCACCAAGTCTCCTTGATGATGTGCCAAATTGAAAAATATCAAATCAATCCTTAATCTTGTGCCAATATAAGTATGGGTGCCACCAGGGTGCCACCCTACCACCACCACCCCATACTTATTTGGCACAAAGTGGGGATTGTGGTAAGAACGCACCCCCCCAATCCTTTTTTTACTATGCCCCCCAAATCACAAGAATAAAACTCAGGAAAAGAAATACAGAAACAATGTTTCACTCATGAAACCCCTGGCTATTGTGAAAAGTGGAAACATTGAATAAGGCTGTTGATTCACAAAGAGAGCTCAATGGAGGTAATAGACAGAGTAAAAGATAAGGGGGTAAAATTAATTACATTTGTTTGACAGGATTAAAACCCAAGGAAGTCAGTATTTTAGACCCATTGCTAGCCTTTGTGAAACAAGCAAAACAAATCTAATAACAAAAGCACACAAAGCAAGCCTCCAAATTACAAAATGCTGTAAAATTGTATAAAAATCCTTGTACTCATCAAATCAATTTGTCAGCTGTCCTGTGGGAGTTTGAATCCCGGGGTCCAGCGCCTGCTGGACGGACCAGTGATGTACGTTAGCCTAGGCCAACGGACCTCGCGTTTGGTAGATAGGAAACACACGGACAACATGTTTCTTCAGGTTGAATCAGCAAGCGAGAGCCCAGAAGGATCTGCGTGCTTTTCTTTTATTGGTACACTTACGTCACAGCAGGAGGTTGTAAAGGGTGGGTTTTGCCAGGAAATGAAACTTAAAAGGGTACCTTATCCTAACTCAGGAAATGTAAACTTCAAAGGCGTAGCTTATCTCAACTCAGGAAATATAGACTTTAAAGGCGTATCTTAGGAAATGATAACTTGAAAAACATAACTCAGGAAGACATAACTCAGGAAGACATAACTCATAACTAATCTTATCTCAGGACTTGAAAGGCATGGAAACTTTTCTTAACTCAGGAAATGGTTGCAACACTGTCCCAGAACTGCATGCTGTTGCTGGTTCTGCTCATCAATAAACAAAAACCTTCTTTCCCAAGCAGCCTCCATTTTATTTCCAGCATCTTACTCCCGGCTTGGAACTGGACCTGATTTTTCTTTCAACACCATAATCCACAACTCTCCTTTTTCTACTGGATCAGTGTCTTGCTTTATGTAAGCTTTTCTTTTTTTCTTTTTCTTTTTTTCAACGTTTTATTGAATATACAGTTAAAAACAAAAAAGACACATTGGACATAATACAGTTAAAGACAAAAGAGACACATTGGACATGATACAACTTCCCTGGTTTGAACGATACTATTAATATTACCTTACATTATATTATTACATTGTAACAAAGTGAGCATTCTTTCAATAATGTACATTATAGTTAAATAACTTTTAATTCTATCTGATATAAAAAATACTAGTATAAAGATTTCTAAATTATCAACTTATTCATAGACATCCATCCCAGCATGCCTCTTTAAATCTAACCATTTATACACTTCATTCCAAATTTCAAAATAGTCTGTTTCAGTTTTAGTTTTGAGCTCTAATGTTAACCTATACATTTCAGTGCAGGATAGGATTTTATTTAATACTTCTTCTTCGGAGGGGGGTTCTTTTCCTTTCCATTTCTGAGCATAGGTTAGTCTTGCTGCAGTTAGAATGTGCAGTACTAAATATAAAGATCCTTTGCTGAATTTATCCTTAGTAATCCCTAATAAAAAAGTTTCTGGTTTTAATTCAATTTTTAATGATAATATCTCTTCTAACCAATTTTTTATCAGATGCCAAAATTCTTGAGCTTTTGGGCATTCCCACCACATGTGATAGTAAGTCCCTGGTGATTTTCTACATTTCCAACATAACGATGAGGATTTTTTGTCCATTTTTGCTAATCTTGTAGGAGGAAGATGCCACCTATAAAACATCTTATATAAATTTTCTTTATAGGTGGTAGCTAAGGTTAACCTCCTATTCCTGACCCATAATAGTTGCCAATTATCTAAATCGATACTATAGCCAAAGTTTTTGCTCCAAATTAGCATTGTGTCTTTTACCTGTTCTTCTAGCATGTCTTGTTCTAGTAGATATTGGTATATCTTTTTTATCGTTTTATCTTCAGTTCCTAGTAGAATTTTATCTAATTCTGTGTATTCTAATTTTATCCCAGGTTCTTTTTTATCTTTTCTGTATAGTGATTGTATTTGCAAATATGCCCACCATTCTAGTTCTATGCCATCTTCTAATAGTTTCCCCCTTGTTTTCAATTCTCTGTTCTCATTTAGGATGTCTTTATATGTGATTACCTTTCCCAGGTTCATAAATTTTGGGTGCAGAAATATCTCCAATGTCGAAATCCAATTGGGGATTTTCTTGTAGGTAGATTTTTTAATTTTAATCCACACATCTAATAGTGCTCGTCTAATATAGTGTTTCTGAAAATACTGATGTGCCTTGTGTTTCCCATCCCATAGTATCGCATGCCACCCTGTCTGCATGTCATGGCCTTCTAGTGCTAACAATCTCCTATTCCTTAAGTGTATCCATTCCTTTAACCAAGCAGATGTTGCCGCCTGATAGTATTTTTCCCAGTTTGGGAGGCCGAATCCTCCTCTTTCCTTTACATCTTGTAATAACTTAAATTTAATTCTCGGTTTTCTCCTTTGCCAAATAAAGTTGGATATAATTTTGTTTAAATTTTGAAAGAAGTCTTTGCCTAATTTGATCGTTTTGATCGGTATGGATAAATTCAGCTAAGTATCTTTTTAAGAAGATAGATCTTTTTATCTATCTTTTTAAGAAGATAGATCGACGAGAACGACTAGATCAAAATATAGGCAGTAATGTGGAAGAACTAACAGCATTATCACTAAACGTAAAGGGCTTAAACTCCCCGGCTAAGAGAAACAAAATTTTGAACAGGCTTAGTAAGAAAAATTTAGACATGATAATCTTACAAGAAACACATATAAAGAATCAGCACCAAGATCTATTAAACTACCCCAAGTTAGGAATTAAATTTGTATCTCTTTCACAGCAGAAAAAAGGAGGAATAGTGATATATGTCAAGGAAAAAATCCCAGCAAAACAAATTTACCAGGACGAAGAAGGTAGAATACTGATAAATGAAATCTCCTTGAATAAAAAAAAAGTTGCCCTAGTAGGAATTTATGCCCCAATGAGAGACAAAGACAATTCTACAAGAAATTACATAAGATTATCGGCGATATTGAATATGAGAATATTTGTTTAATTGGTGACTTCAATGCAATTGTAGATAGAGAATTAGACTATAAAAGCGAGAATGTAAGAAAAGGAACTAGAAGAATATTACCCGATACTTTTTTAAAAATGGTAGAGGAACTTAACATCCAGCATAGTTGGAGGGAGAGAAATTCGAACGTAAAACAATTTACATATTATTCAGGGCGCCACCAATCGTGGTCTAGAACAGGGCTTTTCAACCTGTGGTACGCGTACCACTTGTGGTACATTAACAAGTGGCAGGTGGTACGCAGCCCTGCCTAGCCAAGTGTAGTGGGGGAGGGAAAGAGCCAGCACAGGCAAGGACTTACAGTGAGAGAGTCCTCTGGAGCTGCAGAGTGGCTGGGCAAGACAAAGGCCCCAGGCTCACTTCTGGCTCACCCTCCCCCATGAGAAAGGAGGAGGAGGGGGGTGGAGACCTATAAAACGAGGCAGTTTGGGCGGGAGAGGGAGAGAGAGAAAAAAACAGCAGCCTTGGGAGGAGGTGAAGTCAGCTCTAGCTGCACCGAAGGGGAAGAAGGAGGAGGAGGGTGGGGGGGAGAGGAGAGGAGGTCAAATCAAGCAGGCAGGCCATGAGCTGATTTGCAACTGCTGTGGCAGCCACCTGTGCTGGCAGCAGCAAACGCAAGAAATGCAGTGGGGGAGGGGTCGCCCTCCAAGAGGAATGAAAGGCAGCAATCGCTGGAGGTGAGGCACGGAGAAGGGAGGGAGGGAGATGGAGAATGGAAGGATTCTTACGTGCTTTTGTGACTTTGAAGTTCTGGGATTTGTGCAATGTGGGCTTTGTGTTCTTAAGGAGTGTTTGGCAATTTCTATTTGGCTGATGGCTGATGGCTGATGTCTCCTGTTAGCTTCTATTGCTCTGCTATTGTTAGCTGTAAGTTTTGCTGCAAGGGATTTTGAAGTATTTTTCTCCTGAATGGATTTTTCCTGTAGATTCCTTTACTTATGAATGGAGCCATTTGGGGAGGCTGCCTTAGCCAGCGGCCAATACTTACTACATTTTTTTTCTTCCTTAAGTGCCAGCTGCCGGCTCCTTACTTTCCTTAGCCAGTAGCTAATTCTTAAAGGGGAATGTGCCTTTTTAAGCTAGTTCACTCAGCAGTTTGTCTTTTCTGTTTCTGGAGGCTTTTCCTTGTTTGATGAATATATGGAAGAGAGAAAATATGGGGGAGGGGTCAAATTCTTCCTTCAGAAGGAGGTGGGCATGAGAAAGAGGGAGGCAGGGAAGGAGGGAGGGAGGAAACTTAGCACTTGGCCACCAGCAGCCCTGCCATTGACTTTGCTTGTCAAAAGGCTGCAAAAGGGGATCACATGACCCTGGGACAGTGACCATCATAAATATGAATCAGTTGCCAAGTATCCAAATATAAATCACATGACCCTGGGCATGCTGCAATGGTCATAAGTGTGAAAAATGGTCATAAGTCATTTCAGTGCAATTGCAACTTTGAACAGGGTTTTTTTTTGGTCATCACGTTTTTGACACCTTGCTAGGTGGTACTCGAATATTGCCATATCCTAAAAGTGGTACAATCGGTGAAAAGGTTGAAAAGCCCTGGTCTAGAATTGACATGGTCTGGACAACGAAAGAACTAAATTCAGATGTAGATGATGTAACAATAGATATTAATACATGGACAGACCACAATCCTATTATAATGAAATGGAAAGGACAGAAGACAATAAGGAGGTGGACCTTAAAAAAAGCAATCTTAAACCAAAAAGAATTCAAGTATAAGATGGAAGAACAAATGCGGATATTCTTCCAGACAAATAAGAAAGAGGAGACTAATACCCAAAATCTATGGGATACAGCCAAGGCAGTCATGAGAGGAACTGCAATTGCATACATGGCTAATGAAAATAAAAAGAAAAGACAGTATCAAAAAAGTTTAGAGGAAGAACACAAAAAATTAGAAATAGAATTACAAAAAAACCCCGCAGTGTAGGGATCTAAAACGACAACTAGACTTAAACAAACATAAATTGAATATTATAGAAAAGGAAAAATTGGCACAAAAAATAAAAAGTATCAGACAAAATTTTTTTGAACAGGCAAATAAACCTGGGAGATGGTTGGCTTATAGACTAAAAAAACAAAAAGATAAAAGATGGATTAGTAAACTATGCAACGAAGTAGGAGAGATGGTATACCAGACTGAGGAGAAAAAACATGTGACGTATGAATTCTATAAAAACCTTTATAAAGACGATGTAAAGATTAGTGAAGGAAGAATACTACAGTATCTTATGAATGCCGAACTGCCAAAGGTCCTGGAAAAATTCCAAAATATATTAAATAAAGATATAACACTTCAGGAAATTATAGAAGCAATTAAAAAACAAAAAAGCAATAAAACACCAGGCCCTGATGGATTACTGTCTGAAATATATAAAAACCTTCAAGAACCTTTGGGCCCAATCCTATTGGATATATTTAATGAAGTACTAAAAGTAGCAAAGACCCCAAATTCATGGAAAGAAGCAATCATCACGCTAATACCTAAAGAAAATTCTGATTTAACTCTCATCAAAAACTATAGGCCTATTTCTCTATTAAATACGGATTATAAGATTTTTATGACAATAATGGCAGAAAGATTAAAAAGATACTTAGCTGAATTTATCCATACCGATCAAAATGGTTTTTTGCCTAAAAGGCAAATAAGATATAATGTTAGGATTATATTAGATATGCTAGAATATTACGAATCGCACAATGAAAAACAAATGGCACTGATCTTTGTTGATACGCAGAAAGCATTTGATAATGTTAGACGGGACTTTATGTTGACCCAACTTAAACATATGGAATTTGGGGAAAGATTCATAAACATGTTCCAAGCAATTTATTCTAAACAAGAAGCAAAAGTAATTATGAATGGAGAATTAACAAAAAGTTTCCAAATACAATAAGGTACGAGACAAGGTTGCCCACTATCAGCATTATTATTTGTACTCTCTTTAGAAGTTTTAACAAGAATAATCCGAGAAGATAAACTGATTAAAGGTTTAGAAACTAAGAAAGAGATATTTAAACTACAGGCATATGCAGATGACTTAGTCTTTATTTTGGAAGAGCCCTTTAGAGTCTGGCTTAAGATTATTACAGGTCCTGGAAAACTATGGAGATGTAGTGGGGCTGAAGATTAACAAAGAAAAAACTAAAATGTTAGTTAAGAATATGACCAAATCACAAGAAAACGAGCTAGCAGAAAAAATTAACATTCAAATAGCTAAAAAAGTAAGATACTTGGGGATTCAATTGACAGCAAGATGCATCACACTTAAAAGAGAAAATTATGATAAACTAATAGATCAAATTACTGTGGATTTAGACAGATGGAAAAACCTACAACTCTCCTTTATGGGGAGAATTGCGACAATTAAAATGAATGTGCTTCCTAAACTACTTTTTCTATTCCAATGCATAACGATCAAATTAGGCAAAGATTTCTTTGAAAACTTAAACAAGATTATATCCAACTTTATTTGGCAAGGGAGAAAACCAAGAATTAACTTTATGTAAGCTTTTCAAGGAATGTAACTCTAGCATGAAGTAAGAGAAGAGTGTATGCCCTTTTTTGGTCAGAAGTTCAGCAAATTCACATTTGGATTCTTAACTCTTAATGGATACCATCTGACCTACAATGTGATTTGTTTAGTTCTGACGAAGTACAACATCCAAACTCAGTCACTGCAGTGTACGGCTTGATATTCTCTGTGAATATAGACATTGTAATTTGTTAAACAACGTATGATTTAGCATGATTATCAACCTAGCCAATTCTTCAATCATGCCTATAAGCTTATCCAACCAGCAGTGCTTGTTCTAGTTTTATTTTCTGGGAAAGTCTGCTCAAGCACTTGTCCCTATCTTAGATCTTCTGCAATGAAGAGAGATATCAAGAATTCAACCAAGTATTTGTAATACTATTTTGTAAGTAATACCATTTTTGTAAGTGTTTGTAATACCATTTTTTATTAACTCTCCAATAGATTTAGAATTTGAGCACTGAACTTGCCCAGATTTCAGAAATTGCGCCACTGGAGAGCTGGAGAGCTTGGCATGCCACTACCCTCGCTTGCCAGGTGCACTCCGAGGACCTTTCCAAGAAGAGCGTCTTGAGCTGCGGGGAGAAATGCGATGGAGCTGGAAAGCAGGTTTGATTAAGAGCCCCTCTTGTGATTTGGAAAAGGCTTTGGAGTGCATCTGGCAAGCGAAGGGCACAGGGCGGTGGCACACCAAGCTCTCCAGCTATGCGGCAGCGCAATTTCTGAAATCCGTGTGGGACATCTGGTGGACAGGAAGGTGCCTGCAGGCTGCAATGATTGCCCCAAGGGTGGAGGCAGCCAGTTCTCCGGAGTGTGTCTGGCAAGCGAGGGGTGCAGGGCAGCATCACACCAAGCTCTCCGGCTCCATGGTGGCACAATTTCTGAAATCCGGCGGGTTTGGTGCTCCAACAAGTGGTGGGGCAGGGCCACACCTGCTTGTGAGAGAGGCTAGGGCTTGGCAGGGAAGGGGAGATGCTGGTCCGGCACTTTTCTGCCTGGCTGGACAAGGGCTCCGGCACTCAAGGCCATGCAGGAGGTGAGCGTGGGCAGCGCAGGGCTCTCAGTCATGGCGCCAAAGGTAAGTGAGCAATCAGTGATGGGGTGGGGAGGAAAGACCCAAGCAGCTTGGGACCCCAAGGGGTCAGAAGAGGAGCATGGGATCTCTCAGTGGGTGGGGGGAGGCCTTTGTGGCTGAAGGCAGTGGTCTTGTCCCTGCACTAGGCTCCCATGGTCTTCCCCACTCCTGAGGTACCCCATGCGCTCTTAACGACTCCCGCATTTGATTAATGAATGCATTGAGTATGGGGCTCATTTAACAAGTTCCAATTAACGAATCCTCGGGTTATGAATATAATTGGCAGGCTCCATTACATTAGTAACTTGAGGATTAATCTGTACTATAGAATGTTGATGCTAAAATGTTGACTGGGGCAAAGACAGATCTTAAAATAATTTTAGTCTAGAAGATACACTAAAAGTAAAAATGTTCAATTTGATTTTGACTCCTGGTGTACCAAAACATTTCTGTACCATTTCGTTGGCATGGTACAGATGTGTTTTGTCATTGCTTTCCTCTGGAATGTTTTCGGACTTCCTGAGCTTCACAGATGTTTCTGCCCATCAAAGTAATAGCCAGAGCCAAATAGTTGAAAAGTATTACTGTTGTTTTTGGAGTTTTAACTACTGTAGCTTAAGTTCTGATTATCCAAAATATATTTTCTGTGAAAAGCTACCTAGACTTTAAGAAAACCTATTGTTCCTTTTCTTTCATGGGCTGCTGCATCTGAGAAATACTTAGTGGCAACATGAAAAAGAGGTTAAGGGAAGAATTGTGCATTTTATTTGAAACTCACTGCTCCTAACGTTTCTCATCCTCTCTATCTGCAAATATTTATTTTTTAAATAGTCCATACTGTCATTGCTGGATTCTTAGTTTTGGCTCTATATTTTTTTTTCCCTATTGTAATTTTTAGTTTGGTAACTTGTTTCTACAATAAAATATTTTTATGTTTGCTCCTATGTTTTGCAAGCCATTTTAACCAATTCCTTTTGGGAAGAAAAAATCAGTCTGCAAGGAAGAGAAAGCTGATCCGTGTCAGGGCACAGCAAAACCAGGCCCAGTTGAAGGGGAAGGTAGCGTGGAAACTGAAGCAGCAAACCCGGGTCCTTCCACCAGTGCTTCGGAGGCTGCAACAGCGATGGCAGTAGCGGCCACCCCCGCACAAGCCGCGCCGCCTGACGGAGACGGACATTGGCACAGGGGGAGGAGAGGCCACCGATCCGGATGGAAATTTCCACAGCTGGGGGTAAAGTACAGCGGGGAACCTCAGAAATTGGGGTTCTTCCTAGCCCACGTCCTGAGCTATATGGAAGAATATGGCCGAGACATCCCCAGTGACCACGGATGGGTGAGAATTGTAACCATGGCTCTAGAGGGAGTGGCAGCCAAGTGGATGGTGACCCTACACAATGCCAATGCCCCGGAACTGTGGAATTTCAACCACTTCATGGCAGCTCTGAGAAGGAGGTTTGAGGACCCCTTGGCCGATCGGAAGGCTAGAGAACACATAAAGATGGTGAGACAGGGCCGTCGCCCTGTGGCTGAATACACAGAGGAATTCCGAGCTTTGGTCAGCCGGCTCAACTGGCCAGAAGTCCTCGTGGGCCATTTTAAAGATGGACTAAATGATGATCTGTATTATGCCTGCATTCCCCGGGGAGATCCTGATCGGCTCCACAACTGGTACATCTTGGCCGAGGAAGCTGAAATCGATCAAGCCCAGAGACAACGACTCCTGGGACAGTCCTGGGGACAATCCCCTGCAGAGGGGACTTGGGAGCCAGCGAAACCAACCCCTACCACACCGAGGTCTTCAGGCTGTTTCAAGTGCGGTAAGGAGGGACACCGCACAGCCAAATGCCGCTCAAAGACCCCAGTGCGGAAGCCTAACCGAGCCGGAGGAGGGAAGCCTGGGAAAACACAGCAGAAACCCAAAGAAACAGCCATGAAAAGCGTGGAGGTTGTCGAGGTCCTAACCCCATCGAAAAGAGGGGAGAAACTCCAACCCTGACTGGGGAGCCCCCAGAATCCTCTGATGACAGCTCGGAAGACAAACCCCTGGTAAGTGGACCCATCGCGCCCCTCACCAGAACCGTAGAACTATTTAGTCTGGGGATGCCAGAAAAAGTCTCATTAAGAGCCCTGATAGATTCCAGCTGCACCCGTTGCCTCATAAGCCCGACCCTGGTGGGGAACTTAGGAATCCCGGTGAGGAGGCTGAAGAAGCCGATTTCGTTTGGCCAATTAGATGGGTCCATCGCAGGGGGAATCCCAGCCACCTTTGCCACGCAGCCCATCCAGCTCACCATAGAGGACCACGTAGAGACTCTAACATTCATGGTGACCCCTGGAATGGAGTGCCCACTTATTCTTGGAATGGCGTGGTTAACGAAATGGAACCCGAGAGTAGACTGGAGGACTGGAGAACTGAGATTCCCAAAAGGGAAAATCGACACAAAGGGATCAACCTGGATCAAAAGGGGAATCAAGGGTCTGGAAAGTGTGGCAGTGGCGAATGATGGGGGGATGGAAGGCATACCAGAGGAATATCGGGATTTAGCTGAAGTGTTCAGCGAAGAGAGGTCCGTCGAATTACCCCCCCACCGGCCCACAGACTGTGCTATTGAGATCTTGCCAGGGGTGAAACTGCCCAAACTGAAAATGTATTCCATGACCCCTCGGGAGTTGGAGGAATTACAGAAATTTATAGACAAAAATCTGGCGAGAGGGTTCATACAACCAGCGAAGCCCAAGACGGCAGCCCCCGTGCTATTTTGCGAAAAGAAAGATGGGTCTCTTCGCCTCTGCGTGGATTATAGATCTCTCAATGCAGTGAGTGAGAGCAATCTCTACCCATTCCCCTTAATGAAGGACATGTTGGCACATCTGGTGAAGGGGATTTTTTTTTCCAAAACTGGACTTAAGGGAAGCTTACTATTGTGTCAGAATTAAGGAGGGAGATCTCTATGGACTTTATTGTGGAGCTGCCAGAAAGTGGGGGAAATACGGTCATTTGGGTCATGACAGACTTGTTTTCAAAGCAGGTGCATTTCATCCCACGTCAGAAAATCCCCATGGCAAAAACACTAGCAAGAATGTTTGTACAACACATACTGGCTGCATGGAGCCCCACAATGGATCATATCCGATAGGGGGGTGCAGTTCACATTGAAGTTTTGGAAGGCTTTCTTGGACAGTTTGGGGACCACCCAAGGACTGTCATCTAGTCATCATCCGCAAACGAATGGTGGGACAGAATGTTTGAACTCAGTACTGGAGCAGTATCTGAGATGCTTTATAAATTACCAGCAAGACAACTGGACCGACCTACTTCCTTTTGCAGAAGTCACCTACAATAACGCTGTGCATTCCAGCACTGGCTTCACTCCATTCCAAGTTGCAACGGGACAAAGTTTCAATCCGATGCCTGAACTACCATCTAATGAACCCACCATCCCCTCTTTGAAAGAATGGATCGCACAACTTCAGAATACCTGGCCAGTTGTGAGAAAGGCTTTAGATGAGGCTAGGGAAGCATACAAAATTCAGGCAGATAAAAAATGAACAGAGCCCAAGCCTTTCCAAGTAGGCAAGAAAGTATACCTGTCCACTAAATACCTGAAATCCTTACAACCATCGAAAAAATTAGGGCCAAAATTTGTGGGGCCTTTCCCCCAAAAATGGATAATAAATCCAGTGACAGTAGAATTGGAACTACCTAAAATGCTTAGACAGGTTCATCTGGTGTTTCACTGCAGCTTATTAAAACGAGAATTGAACTCACCCTTAAGGCCAGCTGCAGCCCCTCCTCCTCCTCCAATCATGGTAGAGGGAGAGCAGCATTTTGAAGTCAAAGAAATCCTAGATTCTAGGAAGTATCACGGCTCCACACAGTATCTAGTAGCATGGAAAAACCTCCCTCCCTCCCAAAATGAATGGGTCCATAAACGTCACGTCAGAGCCCCAAGATTACTTAGTAAATTTCATGCTAAATATCCTGACAAACCTGACTAACCCGTGTGTATATCTCTCCTTTTTGTTTCCTCTACAGGTGGATCTCTCATTTTTTAAGGGGGGGCGGCATGTCAGAACCCAGTATTGGGGAAGGAGGACATTTCTTTATTCTTTATTCCTGCAGGTTCTGCCATACTCCTGGAGGGGAGGGGGGAAGTCATAGCCGCTACAATGTATCCTCTTTGCTTCTCTCTATCTGCTTGCTCTTTGAACTATTTCCCTTGATACCAGCCTGGGGTGAGAAAGGAATGTGCCTCCGTCCATCTGGCTTATCTCTTGTTGTGGAAGGAGAGGCGTGAAGACCAAATGGCCTAACAACCTTGGGAATGGCATCTTATCATCCCCATTCCCACAGCGGATTAACACCTGGAGATTGGCCCATTTGAACTGACCAGATGGACTATTGGGGTGGGGTTTGCTAGTTGCTCCTTTAACCTATTGATTCGCGTGGGAGCCCCTCAGATCCTGCCTTCTATGCCTAATGTCAACTTCTCCTAATAAAATTTCCTTCTGGAATAAAATCGTTCCAAGAGTTCTGCTTTCTTGGGAAGAGGGTCTGAGGCGGGTCCTTACACACATTTTCATAAATACTGACAATATAGTTTATTGGATGGAAGAGGACTTCCCTGTAAATTATTTCTACTATGTTACATCATATACATACATAGGCTAGGTGTCATGGTTTCAACTAATGGAACACTTCAAAGAACTTTCAGGCATTGTTTATCGTAAAAAGTCTTTAATCATGTAACAAAGTGTTGGCACGGCATGGAGGATGCCAAGATCTGAATTCCCCTCCCCATAGCACATATTTTGCTAGCATATTTCCCTCCCTTAATTTGCTGTCATAAATCACATTCTCCAATCAGTTTGAAGGGCAAAGGTTCCCTTCCGTTTCTGTAGCGCGGGCTTCTTATCTAAACTAATCCCCACACACATTCTTTCTCCTCCCCTCCCAGCATCATCTAAGTTAACTCTAAAATACCACACAGCTCTGCATATTTTGTCAAAGCAAGAACATCCAATGTTAGCAGCGTTGACATCCGGGCCCCCTTACAAAAAGGATAGGACCTGTATGTAAACAAAAGCATATGTCAGGGATTATCTCTTGGTTTGTTGGGGTTTTTCTCATGAAACTTTTTGATGAGTCGGTCAGCCTTCACATCGCTAGATTTCACCCAAGTAGCTTCGGACAGTGAGTACCCCTTCCATTGTACTAGGTACTGCAATTTCCCTTTAAAAATTCTAGAGTGAAGAATACGTTTCACTTCATAGTGAGTCTGACCCGCTACCACGAGGGGCCCGGGTGCCTTTTTAGGGGGAGGTCTTAAAGTGGAGCCCCGACAAGGTTTTAACAAGCTGCAATGGAAGACAGGGTGAATCCTCCCTAAAAGCCTAGGGAGTTTCAATTCTACTGTGACAGGGTTGATGATCCTTACGATGGGGAAAGGCCCCAAAAATTTTGGTCCAATTTCTTGCTGGGCAATTTGAGGCGTAAATATTTAGTTGACAGAGAAACCTTTTTCCCAACTTGGAATGTTCTTTGGGGAGCCCTCTTTTTATCAGCCTGCTTTTTATAGATCTCGGAAGACTTTTTTAACGCAGTTTTCGTGTTTCTCCAAACTTCTTCCCACCCCCTCACCCATTGATCAAGTGTCTGGGAGGCGGAGGGCACCTGAGGGTATTCAGATATTGGGCTGAACTCTTTTCCTGTGGCTACTCTGAAAGGCGTGTAGCCGGTACTGCTGTGAACAGAATTATTGTAAGCCACCTCGGCGAAAGGGAGGAGGTCAGTCCAGTTTGTCTGTTGGTAGGAAACGTAGCATCTGAGATATTGCTCCACCATTTTGTTAGCGGATTCTGCAACCCCATTGGTAGCTGGATGAAAAGCAGATGATAAGCCATGGGATGATCCAATTAATTTAAGAAAACTCCTCCAAAATTTCGCTGTGAACTGCACCCCCCTGTCTATGTATTTCCCCTACTTTCAGGTAGGTCTACTATAAAGTCCATAGCTATTTCTTCCCATGGTTGAGAGAGGTCAGCCACTGGTGGCAGTAGCCCAGGGGGTTTCCCTAGAATTCTTTTCATGGTGGCACATACAGTACAACTCCTGACATAGTTTTCCACATCTCGCTTTAGCCCTGGCCACCAGAATTGCCGGCGGATGAGGTGTAGAGTTTTTAAATATCCAAAGTGCCCAGCCTGTTTTACGTCATGGCTGTGTTTGAGAGCATTAAGATGGAGGGCTTCAGGCAGATACAGTTTTCTCCCCTTGTAAGCCAAACCATCTCTGCATGTTAGGGAGGTTTGATTATCTTTGAACCATTGATCGGTGAGGAGCTCTTGTTTTATCTTCTTTACCCCAGGGTCATCAGGATTAGGGACCCTGCGAGGCGTAAGTTGAGCGGCAGTTTGTGGATTGGAGATAATTGCCTCGTTAACCTCATGTTCGCTTTTGTACTGGGGTAATCGGGATAGCGCATCAGCTAGGAGGTTTTTTCCTCCTGGTATGTACTTTAGAGTGAAGTTGAAAGGGTTAAAGTACTGTGCCCACCGCACTTACTTTGGGGACAATTTGCGGGGAGTTTTCAGTGCTTCTAGATTTTTGTGATCTGTCCATACTTCAAATGGCACCTTGCTCCCTTCTAGATAGTGTCGCCAGCTTAACAGTCCCCAGTTAATAGCGAAGGCCTCCTTCTCCCAGATTGTTGTTTCTTTTGTAGTAATACAGCTCCGACTGCCACGTCACTGGCGTCAGCTTGGATTACAAAGGGGTTCAGCTCCTCTTGCCGTTTTTTTTGAGTAGTTCTGTAAGGGGTAGGGCAATCTCAGCAAAGGAGGGGATGAATTGATGATAGAAGTTGGCAAAACCCAAAAAACTCTGAAGGTGTTTGCAAGTCTTTGGGGGTTGCCACTCAATTATAGTTCTCACTTTGGCTGGATCCATTTCAACGCCCTCATTGGAAATTCTGTAGCCAAGATAATCTAATCGGGTCTGGTGAAATTCACATTTTGACAATTTGGCATAAAGCTTGGCATTCAATAGTTTCTTTAATACTTCTCTCACCAGCGTTATGTGATCAGTGATATTCATGCTGTATATCAGGATATCATCAAGATACACCAGAACCCCTTTGTACAAGTGATCATGTAGGACCTCATTAATCAACTGCATGAATACGGCTGGGGCCCCCTGTAGTCCAAATGGCATGACTTTGAATTGATAGCTCCCCGTGGGGCAATTGAAGGCAGTTTTCCACTCGTCTTCCTCCTTTATTCTCACCCGGTAATATGCCTCTCTCAGGTCTAATTTAGTGAAGATGCTCCCTTTAGCCAGGTGGGTTAGTAAGTCCTTCAGGAGGGGGAGGGGTATTTATTTTCCAAACTCAGCGCGTTCAGACCTTTGTAATCCACGCAAAGACGAAGAGAACCATCTTTTTTTTCTTTGAATAACACAGGGGCTCCCACGGTAGATTTGGCCCATTCAATGAACCCCCTCGCTAGGTTTTTGTTCACGTATCGCTGCATCTCCTCCATTTCGAAGGGGGACATAGCGTACATTCTCGGTCGTGGGAGTTTGGCTCCTGGCACCAGTTCGATAGAGCAGTCATTGGGTCTGTGAGAGGGCAGGGCATCGCATTCTTTTTCACTAAATGCCTCCACTAGGTCCTGGTATTCGCTGGGGATGAGTGGTTCGTCTGGTGGTGGTGAGGCAGCCATGTGCGCTCGCTCATTAGGTGGCCTAAAGTGCCCCGCAACGTCGGTTGAATCAGTGGGGGGTTTAGGCCCTATAGGTAGTCTCACAGTTCTCATTCCTTTCTCCCACCAGATAAACGGTTTCCATTTGTCCAACCAGGCTAGCCCTAGGATCACAGCCTCAGTCATTTTTGGAGCCACCAGGAAGTGAATAAACTCCCAGTGCTCACCTATTTCTAGGCGTAGGGGCTCAGTTAATTGAGTGACAAGAGTCCCTCCCATCAGGGAGCCATCAGCTTGCTCAAACCTCACAGGCTTGGAGAGCAGTTTTGCTCGTATGCCCAATTTCATGGCAAATGGCAAGCTAATGATGCAACGGGAGCATCCAGAATCGATTAGCACGTTTAAGTCTATTTGTGCCCCAGACATAGGGATTATAAGTTTGGCGGGCAGTGAAAAAGGCGGGACGTGTCGACTCACCATCAGGTCGTTCTCTCCGTCGTCACTGTCAAAGGAGGGTAGAGCAGGGATGGGTCCACCCGGAGTCCCGGCGTCCTCCTGTGTGGGGGGTGTAATCTGGGCAACAGGTTCTTGCATGACCCGGATGGATTTTTCTCTCATTAGCTGCTGGGCAGGTTTCCTTCTCGCCACTGGTTCCGGTCTGCTCTGTAGTCGGGGGTAGGGGACTGGACAGTTTGCTGCTCGATGTCCCTCCTGTCCACACCGGAAACACTTAATTGATGGGCCTGCAGGTGGCCTGGGTCTCAGCCATCACAGTAGTTGGAGGTTTTCGTGGGGGTGATTGCTGTTCGGGTTGCTCTGGGTGCTGCTCAGATTCAGGTGGGGGAGGCTTCTTATAGCGGGCGAGCTGAACGTCTAGCTTCGCCGCTGCCTGGTACCATTCTTGCAGCTGATCAGGTACTGCTCGATAGAAGCAGGCCTGAGAGAGGTGATCGTCTAATCCCTCAATGAAGTGATGGATTAGGGATTGCTAAGGCCACCCCTCTATTCGACCTGCTATCTTGCGAAACTCTCGCACGTACTCCAGGGCAGGCTTGCCGGCTTGTTTTATTTTGTGGATTTGTTCTCTTGCCTTGAGGCCAATGGATGGGTCCTCAAATCTTTCTCTCAGCCCTAGGAGGAAGAGGTAGGGGTCCTCCAATTCCGGGGCTTGCTCATTATATAAATTGTTCAGCAATTCGGATGCTTGTCCCTCTAGGCTGGACGCAATCACATCGACCATGGCGCCTGGGTCCGGGTAGAGATAGGCCCAGCAGTTCAAATGAGAGCGCACTTGATTGAGGAAGAAAATCAGCTTTTCTGGGTCCCCATCGAAGGTTGCTCTGAAAGATGGAGCCCCCCACTGTGGCTGTTGCACTCCCAGTTGCTGCTGCATGCCCAGGGGTTGCACGTTCAGGGGCTGTGGCCACGCTTCCTGCTGCTGTAGGTCCCTCAGCGGTTGCTGCACGTTTGGGGGCGGTGACCAATCTCCTTGCTGTGGTCGTCCTCCCACCAGCTGCTGATCTCCTGGCTTCTGCACCACCCCAAGCTGTTGCAAGGCCTCTATTAGCTGTGGCAAGCTCAGAGGCTGCTGACCATCCACCTGCGGGGGATGCCAAACTCCCCATTGCTGCAGAGGCCTCAGACTGGGATTCCCTCTCTCTTCAGGGCTGGAGGCCCTGGCAGGGGAAGACAGGGTCTGGAAGGCTGTCTGATCTGCAATGGAGGGGCTGTAGGCTCCTCTCTGCAGGAGTTGATTTCTGCTTCTCATCTCTAGCTTTTCAAATCTTTCCAGTGACTCACCCGAACCTTCAGTTGCAGACGATCTGGTAGCTCTCCAATGGTTTGCTTTTGCCAATGAGGGTGGCCAGGCAGTCTCGAGGCATCTGGACTCTCCACTGGGCTGGGCCCGGGCTGACGGCCAGATCAGCTCTCCTAGCTGCGTGGGTTCTGCTTTTATCTGCCAAAACTCATCTTCCCACAGCATGCTGTCTGTTACTTCCCCCTCTGAGGTATCAGCAGCTGCCGGGTCATTGTCTTCAAGCAGACTCCCTTTTCCCATGATGAAATTTTCCTCCTGAATCTTTGCCAGCTTCTCTCAAGCCTAGAGACAGCGGCTGGAGTTCAGGACCCCAGGTTGTTTGAAAAGAATAGAGATCTTGGCATGATGTCAAGGTTCCGACTAATGAAACACTTCAAAGAACTTCCAGGAATTGTTTATCCTAAAAAGTCTTTATTCATGTAACAAAGTGTCGGCACGGCATGGATGGATGCCAAGATCTGAATTCCCCTCCTCTGAGGCACATATATTTTGCTAGCATATTTCCCCCCTTAATTTGCTGTCATAAATCACATTCTCCCAATCAGTTTGAAGGCAAGGTTCCCTTCCGTTTCTGGTACGCGCGGCTTCTTATCTAAACTAATCCCCACACACACATTCTTCATCTCTGCCCTCCCAGCATCATCTAAGTTAACTCTAAAATACCACACGGCTCTGCATCATTTTGTCAAAGCAAGAACATCCATATTAGGCAGCGTTTGACACTAGGTTTATACAATCAGACTAAAAATAGGTTAGGTTTGTACAACCAGACTAAAACATCCTGGGCATAAACTGTTTCAACTTCTCCCCTCAGGATGCCGCTATAGGGCATTGCATGCCAAAACAACTAGACACAAAAATAGTTTCTTCCCCATGCCACACTCTTGCTAAACACCTAACTCCTACAGAACTGTCTTATGCCTAAAGATATTTACCCAGGTAAAGGCTGTATTGCTATATCCTTGTCATCTTCTCATCTTTTCCTCACTCTCATCTTTCCCAAAACCACCTTCTCCTATTGCTATATTATGATTTAGTCAATTGTTGTTCATATCTTATCCTTATGATTCATGTTATTTATGATTTATGATCTATTATCACTATTGTTGTTTGTATGTACACTGACTGCTTATGCAGTTGGAGAACAAATTCCTTGTGCGTCCAATCATACTTGGGCCAATAAAGAATTCTATTCTTCTGTTCTATTCTAAAATAGGTTTGTAAGGATAGTGGCTTTCCAATCTTAGCAACTTCAAGATGCATGAACTTCAACTGCCATAACTCTCTCAGGCAGCATGGTCAATACTGAGAACACTCTGAGTGGAAGTCCATACATTTGGACTTTGAATACAGCCTTCAACAACTAGTAGTGTCTAGTAGTGTCAAAAGTGGAACTTATAGCTCAGGGGCAAGATCTAGATAAAGGGTTAGCACGTTCGCTCAAGTTTAACCTGAATGAAAGCTGTTGAGAACTTAATTCTTGGTCATTTCACATAGCAAAAGAAAGCAAAGAATTGTCTCTTTGAGATCATTCTGCTAAGCAATAAATGGAATTCACATATGTGTCATGAACAAAATCAGTTCTATAAAAACACATACTTTTTTGTTCATAGGTATGCTTTGCTAAGTTTCAAGGTATGAATCCTGATCCTGATCCTCTTATAGTATTAGCATTGCTTTTAAAATAATGTTGTATGATACTATGACACATGTAAAGTTTATTTAATACAGTATTAAATAACAGTTTAGATCATAAAACAGTATTAAGATTTCTGTAAGTCCCAGCAAATAATTGTTTTAGGAACTCACATACAAACCCTGTAGAAAATTACAGAGTTGAAAGCACTTTATTAAAATAAATGCTTATCACAAGGTCCTTTCTATTATTTAAAAAAGATGTATTGTTGTTTATTTGAAAGATAAAATGTGTTCCATAGTTCTTTTTAGCCAGATTTTGTCCGTGGGGGAGAATGAGACCTGCAGTCCACAAGCCAGGTGGACATTGATATTTGGGAAAAGCTGTTACAGGTTTTAGTTTGCTCCCTGTTAAAAAGAAAAAAAGTAAATGGTTTGAAGTAAGCATCATGTGCCAGAGAAATAAATAACCAGCTGTGTACCTTTAATATGATATTGCCCCCCTTAGAATACAAATAAAGCCAATCTTTTGGAGGAAAAGGGAAATAATATTGTAACATCCAAGGCAACTACATTCTAGAAATGAAGTATATTTCTTTGCTATTATCATTACTCCTGATCAAATTTTAGATTTAAAACTGAAAAACAATTTGCAAAACATGTAGGTCCTGGGGGTTATAATGGCTATCTGTTTCTTATTAGAACTCATTGTGATGTCAATTCCAAAAAGTGGCAACTACTGATGGTTTGCAAAAATGCTGTGTGCTAGTTAACATTTAAGATGACCTCTAGTGGGCACTCTCTCATCCAAATAAATTAATGCTTTTTTTTTTAAAGGATATGTTGAAACTGGTGAATAGAATAGAATACGAGCTGGAAGGGACCTTGGAGGTCTTATAGTCCATCCCCTTGCTCAAGCAGGAAGGACCTATACCATCTCAGACAAGTGACTGTCTAGCCTCTTCTTAAAATCTCCAGGATAGAGTTGCCATGATTTCTGAGGCAAGCTGTTCTCACTGGTTATTGTCCTCACTGTCAGGAAGTTTCTCCTTAATTCATGTTGCTTCTCTCTTTATCATGTTTCCATCTATTGTTTCTTGTCCTCCCTCGGAGCTTTGGTGAATAACGTGACCCCCTCTTCTTGGTGGCAGCCCCTCAAATACTGAATACTGCTATTATGTCTCCCCTGTTTCTTTCTTTTTCTTTAGACTAGCCAACCCAAGTCCTGCAGGTCGTTCTTCTTATGTTTTTAGTCTCCAGGCCCTTTAATCATTTTAGTTTGCTCTTCTCTGAATTTTTTCCAACTTCAACATCTTTTTTTGTGATAATGTGACCAAAATTGGCTGCAGTATTCGCAGGTGTGGTCTTACTAGGGTTTTATAAGCGGTAACTAATACTTCGCATGATCTTGATTCTATGCCTCTGTTTATACAACTCCAGGATTGTATTAGCTTTTTTGGCTGCTGGCTGCACACTGCTGGCTCATAGTCAAGTGATCATGCTGATCCCAGCCAGCACTGATCTCCCCAACTCCCTCTCCACTAACCCACTTTCTTCCTTCCTTCTCTCCTTCTCATCTCTTTCCTTCCTCCACGCTCAGGAAGGGGTGATGGGAGGGGTAAGAGATTGCGCAGTGCTGCCATGTTGCCGCTGGTCTCTTCTATCCCGTGTGGGGGGGGGGGGGGGGGGCTGTCCCCGTGAAAGGAAAGCCTCGTGGCTGCGAGGCTGGAGGTGCTGGTGGGAGGGGGGGTGGCGCTGATCTACAACCTGGTTGCGTCCATCAAAGCCAGAATGCGCTCAGCCCTAAATCCCCCGGGCAGCCCCGCCCCTGGGTGCGCATGCAAGTGGAGTCTGGTGTCCCTGCTGGCTGTCTTGCCCCGCAGGCTGACTTCACCCAGGACGCCGGCGCTGGCCGTCTCCTGTGCGCACACCCAGGGGGCAGGGCAGCTCCTTGCTGGTTCCAGTGGATCTAAGGCTGAGCGTGTTCTGGCTTTGATGGATGCAACCAGGTTGTAGATCAGTGCCACCACCCCCACCAGCACCTCCAGCCTCGCAGCCACGAGGCATCCATTTCAACGGGACCGCCCCCACCCACCCACGTGGTATACCAATGGCCGGCGGCAGCATGGTAGTGCTGGCAATCTCTCCCCCTCCCATCACCCCTTCCTGAGCACGGAGGAAGGAAAGAGATGAGAAGGTAAAGGAAGGAACGGAGGGAGGAAGGAACGGAGGGAGGAAGGAAGGAATGGAGCAATGGAGGGTGGGAGGAAGGAAGGAAGGAACAGAGGGAGGAAGGAACGGAGGGTGGTAGGGAAGGAAAAAGGGAGAGAGGAAGGAAGGAAAAAGGGAGGAAGGAACAGAGGAGGAAGGATGGAGGAAGGAATGGAGGGTGAGAGGAAGGAAGGAAGGAACGGAGGGAGGGAGGAGGGAGAGTGGGAGGGAGGGAGGGAAAAAGGGAGGGAGGAAGGAAAGAATAGGGAAAGGAACGGGGGGTGGGAGGGGAAGGAAGGAACAGAGGGAGGAAGGAACGGAGGGTGGGAGGGAGGAAGGAAGGAACAGAGGAAGGGAGGAAGGAAGCAAGATGGAGGGAGGGAGGGAGGGAGGGAGGGAGGGAGGGAGGGAAAAAAGGAAGGAAGGAAGGTAGGTAGATAGATTATAATGAGAGGGAGGAAAGGTCTGAGGGAAGTCCTGCCTTAGCACTTGGCCATGATCAGCCCTGCTGCCCTTTCGCCATCCCCTTGTCCCCTCCTCCTGACCTCTCCTGGTGGTCACCCATCCTATCGCTAAGGATGCTTTGGTTACAAAGCTGGGACTTCTTGCAGGGAGAGGGAGTGGGCCTCACTCTGACCCACACATTTTGCCCTCCTGCACACACCATGACCAGCTTGGCCAAGGAGAGCGACCACAGCAGCAGCAGCCTCGAGGAGGAGGTAAGCACAGCTGGGCACCCCCTTGGGGAAGTGGGGCTAGGCTAGGCTGGGCTGCGGGGTCCCTGAACTCGAGGGCTGGGCGCTTGACCTCCGCTGCCCAAGGCTCTGGGCACCCCGTGCCACCGTCCGGGCCCCCCCCTCATGGCCTGAGAGGGACGGTGAGGCTCCTCCAGTGGACCATGTCCCGGCCCTCGCCCCGGTCCCACCCTCCTCTGGAGACCCTCAGATCCGCCCCAGTCCTTCCCAGGCACCCCTGACGCAAGTGATGTCGAGCTGGCTACGCCCACCCAGTAGGCCATGCCCACCCAGTAGGTCATGCCTGGCCTGGCCACACACACCCCACCCCCCTGAACCACAATGCTGATGCAGCCCTCAATGAAATTGAGTTTGACATCCCTGCTCTATTCCTTTCCCTTCTTCAGTCTTGCCCCACAGAAACCTCTCTTTCTCTATTCCCTTCCCTCCTTCAGGCTTGCCCCACAGAAACCTCTCTCCTTCCTCCTCCCTCTCCTTCCAGCCTGCCCCATGGAAACCTCTCCCTATTTCCTCTCCGTCCCGCCTGCCCCACCAAAAAGAATAAAAACACAAACCCCAGCCAACCTCCTACCTCGCTCTCCCTCCGTCCAGGTTTCCCATCCGGAAAAAAAAGAATAAAAATCCTCCAGCCTCCTGCCTCGCTCCCCCTCTGTCCAGCTTGTCCCATCCAAAAAAAAAAGAATAAAAAATTCCTCCAACCTCCTGCCTTGCTCTCCCTCCGTCCAGCTTGTCCCATCCAGAAAAAGAATAATCCAAAAATCTCCTCCTCCAGCTCACCTCCTCTTCCTTTTTCAAACTCTCCATCTTCCCTCTGCCTCTTTTCTTCCACTTCTGGCCAGCCGCCTTCCGGCTCTCCAGAGCTCCAGCCTTGTGCGGCCGCCCCAGTCACCCAGCTCCTCTCTCCGCTACACATTCCCCCCACCCAAAAATTCTTTGGTTCCCCAAAGAGTGAAAAATACTTACCAAGAGTCTGGAGTGTCCTGGGGTGGATCAGAATTTTGTGTAGCAGTGAGTACTGCTTCTTCTGTGCTGTGGCCCAGAGCATCATATGTCAGTCTTCTAATTGGATGTATCACTCGTTTTGGTCTCTGTACTTTGTGTTCAGCTGTAATGAATGAGTCATCCTCCTGGGATTTCCCACACCCAAAAGTCTCCGGGGCTGGAGGTCCATTCTCTGGTTCTGGCTGTTGTGAGGCATGTGGAAGGATTGAGCCTGTCTCTATAGGCTCCTCCAGCCCAGGAGCCTCTGGGGCTGATGGCACTCTCTCCAGTTCTGGCAGCTCCTCGGACTGCTTGTCAGCCTTCCACCCAGGTTCTCTAAGAACTTCTCCCCATTCCCAAACTTTAGGTACAAACTCAGGAACATCTGGCCTGAGCTGCTCGAGCCCCATCTCAGTGCCTGATGTGGGGGAAGCTGTTGCAATGTTTTCTGATGACCACAACCAATTCATACAGCCCTCTTCCCCTTCAGTGTCCTCCTCTTCTTCTTCCGCAGATGAATCAGGTTGTGCTCAAGTCACTGGTCTCCTCCTTGTCGGGCAGGGTTCAGTTGCTTTTGGAGCAGATGGCTGAGAGGCTCGTATTGCCTTGTTTAAAGGCAATAGATGATTTTGGTGCCATGCTTTCAGAGGCCCTGCACTCCCTTCCGGTCGAATCCGGTACACTGGCAATCCATGTAACTTCTCACTGACAATGTATGACTGAGAACTCCATCAGTCTGCTAGTTTATGCTTCCCCGGAATGCCCAGATTTCTCAGTAATACCCGATCGCCAGGTTGCAAATCTTGAACCCTCACCTTCAGGTCATAATTCCTCTTGTTTCTCTGTTCTCGAACCTCTGAAACAGCTAAAGCCTTCTCATATGCCATCTTTAGATTCCTCCTCAACCTGTCTACATAATTGCGGTGTGAACTAAATGAGGTTTCGTCCATTGAGATGCCAAATGCTATATCTACCGGCAGTCGAGCCTCCCTACCAAACATCAGTCGATATGGAGAATACCCAGTAGCATAATTTTTCGTGCTATTATATGCGTGCACAACAGTAGAAATGTGTTGTGTTCAATGTTGCTTCTTCTCTGCAGTCAGTGTCCCTAACATATCAAGCAGGGTACGATTGAACCTCTCAGGCTGTGGGTCTCCTTGTGGGTGATAAGGAGTGGTACGTGACTTCCGAATGCCCAGTATGTCCAGCAGTTGTTTGACAAGCCTGCTTTTGAAATCTCTGCCTTGGTCGGAATGTATGCGCTGAGGTAGCCCATAATGTACAAAGAACTTTTCTACAAGTACCTTGGCTACTGTGGTGGCACGCTGATCCTTTGTTGGGAAGGCTTGTGCATAGCGAGTGAAATGATCAGTCACAACCAATACATTCCCCTGTCCACTTGTATCTGGTTCCAGACAGAGGAAGTCGATGCAAACTAGATCCAGGGGCCCATGGCTTTGCAGGTGGCCCATCGGTGCGGCTCTGGACAGTAAGGTCTTTCTTTGGATACAGTGCAGGCAGGATCAACAATAGTCTCCAACCTCCGTCTTCATACAAGGCCAGTAGAACTGATCCCTCACTAACTTGAAGGTTTTCTCTGGCGTCAGATGTCCATGCTCATCATGTAGCACAATCAGCACTGCTTCCCTATGTTTTTCTGGGAGCAAGAGTTGCCACTTTTCCTCAGGCCCATCACAAGGGCCCTTCCGATAAATCATACTGTTCCGGAGCTGTAAATGGTCCCACTCTTTGTACAGCAACTGAGCTCCTCTCGGCGAGTCAGTGAGCAGAGCCTCTCGCTGACCACTTCTCAAGGTCCTTGCAGACAGGCCACAAAGGGGATCTTCCGCCTGATCCCTTTTCAAGTCTTTCTTGGTCAAAACAGGCATACCCTCCCCTCTAACTTGAATGGGGTTGCAGTACAGTTTAGGAACACCTGCAATAGTGACTCCTACTACCTCTGCCCCATTTGCTCCTCGAACTCAGTGTTCAACCCCCGATACAAAGCTTGAATACCATCAGGGGTCAGTCGGATCCATTCTCCAACATGTGTCTCGGGACCATGAGGTCTCCTCGACAAGGCATCTGCATCCCTGTTCCTCACACCCGGCCGGTACCTCAGACTAAACCTGAACCCGGAGAGGGCAGCTAGCCACCGATGCCCCGTGGCATCGAGTTTAGCTGTCGTGAGCAGGTACGTGAGTGGGTTATTGTCTGTCTTAACCTCAAACTCTGCTCCATATAGGTAGTCCTTTAACTTAAGCACCAGGAACTCCAGCTTATGTGTGGGATAGTTCTTTTCGGCTGAAGTTAGGCCCCTGCTGATGTATGCAATGGGCTTCAGGTGTTTATCATGTTCCTGATACAGTATCCCCCCAAGACCATCCCGACTAGCATCAACATGTAGTTCATGTAGGGTCTGCATAGGCCAAGACGGGGGCATTCGTGAGTCTCCGCTTCAGCTGGTCAAAAGCATGCTCGCACTGCCCAGTCCACTCTGTCTGAATGGATTCTCGAGACTTCCTGGGTCCCTTATTCTGATGAACCTGGTTTGAACGACCAGACATATCCTCTACCTCTTCATTCTTCAACAGATCATCGAGAGGACAGGCTATCTTTGCAAACCCTTCAGCAAACCTCCGATAATATGAGCAGAACCCTAAAAACGATCCCAGTTCCGCCACATTTTGGGGTCTGGGCCAGGAAGTGACAGCCTCAAGCTTTGTGGGGTCAGTTGGTATCCCTTCTGCAGAGACAACATGACCCAGATATGTGACAGATGGTTGGTAAAATTGGTATTTCTCTAATGACAGCTTCAATCCTTCTTCATGGAGCCTTGCCAATACCTTCTTCAAGCGCTCATGTTGTTCAAGAGTCTCACCAAAGACAATGATATCTTCTAGGTAGACTAGCACCTCTATCAAGTTCATGCCTCCCACAGTCCGCTCCATGAGTCTCTGAAAGGTTGTTGGAGCCCCTGATAACCCTTGAGGCATTCGATTGAATTCATAGAACCCCAAAGGGCAGATGAAAGCAGTTTTCTCTCCATCATCTGGATGCATAGGAATCTCGTGATAGCCACTCTTTAAATCCAACACACTAAACCACTTTGCTCTCGATAAACAATGCAGCGCATCTTCGATTCGAGGAGTTGTGTACTGATCTGGAATGGTCCTCTGGTTGAGGGTACGATAATCTATACACATTCTCAGGGATCCATTCTTCTTCCGGACTACCACTATGGGAGAGGCATAAGGACTTTGAGATTCTCGGATGATTCCAGTCCTCTTCAATTCCACTAAATGCTCTCTAAGGCCCTCTAAGTCACTTAAGGGAATCCGCCGAGACCTCTCTCGGAAAGGCTTATCTTCCTGTAGACGGATTATATGTTCAGCGCTCTTAGCGCATCCCACATCAAATTCATCTTTTGAGAACAGATGTTGCCACCTCCAAAGCTGGTCTCTAGCCCTTTCTTGCCACTCTTGGGAAAGCGGTGTGTTCTTAGGGTAGAACTGATCTGTTGAAACCTCACCCTCAGTCTTTTCCCTAGTATCAGGAGGTACAATTGGGGTGGCTGGGCTCACTTGTCCTAACAACATCCGGTCTTTCAGCTTCACGGGGAAGTTTGTAATATTCCGGACTCCGACCGAGATCCGTCCTCTGGCCTGCTGCAGGGTCTTTGTGGAGACCACCTCTGGGATTACCTCCACCCCGGCGTTCTGCCTTCTGGGGTAAGATTCGAGGATGAGGTAGGGACCAGGCTGCTTCCAGTCCAGTCTGACAGAAGCCCGTAGACATGCCACCTCCCCTGGTTGTAGTACTCTATTTGCTCGGTCCAATTTCCACAGTCACCCCACACCCTCTGCGGGGGCCTGTTGCTCTCATATCAGGTGTCGGTATGCTGCCTGCAATGCGGGATGAACATCCCCTATCACCGAGTCATTCCCCATTGGGACAATTGGGGTGAGCAAATGCCTAACTAAATTGGTGTTCGTCCCCACAATCAGTGAGCCCTGGCTAGCTCCTAGGGGATGGGTACAGACAATGGCCAGGGTGTTGAAGGTTTCTGTGTATCCAGCAACTGAGGGCCCAAATGTTAGCTGGATAGGTAGGTACCCATCGTATGGGAACTTATCTGTTCCAATGCCCCAAATCTTCAAATCACCCAACTTTTGTATGGGTATATGTGTCAGGTGCCTATCATAGAAATCCCGATACAGTAGTGTCACTTGCACACCTGAGTCCAAGAGGACCTTCGTGTAAATGCCTTCCACTTGTACCGGCACCATTGGAGAAGGGCCCACCAACTGTTTAGGAATTTTGGCAGTGCGAGACACAACATCTGGTTTGACAGCCACTGCTTGAGTCCCCGAAGGCTGTTGCTGGAGCCTTGTCACTCTGACCTCAGTAGGCCCTAGGGTATGGGAATCCCTCGCTAAAGGCGATGCTCCCACCACTCCTATCACTGAGGGGGGCTTTGGAGGAGCTCCACTCGTGGAAGGTGACACCCAAGGCTGCCCTCAGTCACCCCTTTGATTGGAGCTAATATTGCCGGGCACCCAGTTGGCTCCCTCACTGGGGACCTCTGTAGTTTCCAGACTGAGCTGAATTTCCTGGTTTGTGCAGCTTTGTACAAGTACACCTGTAATGTCCTGCACCCCCACAGTTATAGCAGATCACTGGCCTTGCCAAATTGTCAGCTGAAGTGAAAGACCCCATCCCCCCACTGATGGGTCTAGCCCGACCTCCATTCAAGGGCGAACCACCCATTGCTGTCCACGAGGCCATCATCTTGGTTAAGTTTGATATCTGGGCCTGAATATGTTGTGAGCCAAGCATCATCATCATCTCCATTTCTCCTCACTCCCGTGCCCGAAGGCCATTCTGGTGGCGAATCGGCTGTAGCCTCTTTGGCCTCCTCTACCACTTCTTTTGCCCTAACTCTCCTTATGAGCTCATGATACCCCCAGGTGTTCCCTTTTGCTTCAGTCTTTATTTGATTCCAGACTGGATCTGAGACTAAAGCACCCCGTGAAAGTTGCTCCATCCGGGCTCGTTCTACTTCAGCTGGATCCAGCCCCCCCATTTCCACGATCTGGTATAGTAACTTATTCAATCATCTTATGTACTCAGACAGCCTTTCACCTCTCTTCTGGTACATATGCTGAAAGCGAAACAGTAGGCTAGAAACTGTTTCGGCAGATCCTAATTCATCATGCAATAAAGAGAGGTAATCGCGCATGGTGAAATGCCCTCGGCTCAGCCTTTGACTTCTGATGGCTTCCGCAGCAGGGCCCTTTAAACTTTCTCTGACCCTCTGCTTCTTTTGAGCATCTGGTATGTCCCACTCTTCAACTGTATGTACTGCCTGCTCCATCCAGGTTTCATATTCTTCCTCCCCCTCTGTTACTGGTTGTATCCCTGAAAAGATACATAGCTTCTTGTACCCAGCCCCCATACAATAATTGCCAGTCAGGGTTTGGATGGATGTCAGGCTCCCCCTGGCCTGGGCAGGCCCTGCCTCTGCTGTCCTTAGAGTAATCGAAGTACGTGTCTCCTTTAGTGGGCCCAATGTTTTTGCTGAAGGCGTGGCCCATGTGATCGGGAATATCACCTTTGCCCTAGTATCCTCAGTCAGTTGAAGGCTCTCAACCTGAAAGCACTCTGGAACCCTTTTCCTCCACTCCAAGAGCACATAGGAGTGAGAAGAGTCCCGGTCCACCTTTGTATCTATCATGTATACCCTCTGGTCAGGGACAAGAGCCCTCAGTGCCTGTAGAATTCGCTCTTCTGGCCAAGCATCCCCAGGAACATCAATTGCTATACTCGACTTTACCTCACTGTTCTGATCCTCACACCACTTAGTAACGGTGGTGGAGTCCATTTTGCTCACTTGGCTCATATCCCTGGATGAGACCACCTGCCCCCTTCTGAAGAGAGAGAGGCCACCTTCTGAAGAGAGAGAGGCCAGAAAGGAGATCCCGGACAAGCCCCCACTTGTAGCGCTACACCCTAAGGGACCACTCAAGTCCGGGTTCTCCTGGCCGTCTTGGTCTGGCTGCCGGTCCAAGGGGTCCCTTACTTGGGCACCTCTGCTTGACAGGGACACGTGATGCGGTGGTGCTCAGTCTCTGACAGTAGCAACTCACATGAGGTGAAGATGATCAGTCTCTCAGTAGGCAGCTCACGTGAGGTGATGGTGGTCAGTCTCTCAGCAGGCAGCTCGCGTTAGATGATGGTGGTCAGTCTCTCAGCAGGAAGCTCGCGTGAGGTGATGGTGGTCAGTCTCTCAGCAGGCAGCTCACATGAGGTGATGGTGGTCAGTCTTTGTCAACAGGCAGCTCACATCTCTGGCAGAAGCATCTCAGGTTGTATAATGATGGTCAGTCTCTCGCAAGCAGCTCACGTTAGGTGATGGTGGTCAGTCTCTCACAGCAACTCACAGGAACCTCCCTTATTCTTTTTTTTTTAAAAAAATATATTTTATTGGATTTTTATGGGGGTGGGAAGGTTACATCAAGGTGCTTAGGAAACACCGTGGAGATGGGTATATCAAACATCCAAAAGAAAAATCACAGATATATAGCTCAAATTGATTCATTGAAAATTCCCTCTCTAATTCCCTCATATAGTATTACATATTCAAATTAATACATTTCTAAATAAACTTCAAACAATCCTATCAAACATCAATCACATTTCAATTATAAAAATCCCAATCCTGTTTTTAGGCTTTACTAATTTACAGTTACCATATTCCAATTAGCCTTAAATAAACATATTATTAACACTTTGGGTGTCCTTCATTTCCCTTTTTAACATAATAATTATATCTGAAATGAGTATATTATTCCCACAATAACATTCTTATGTTTTCTTCATTAATACCATTTCTTCTCTTGTCACCAATCCCTCTTATTCTTCTTCTATTACAAAATAATTATCTTATTTAAAATAAAAATATCAGTCCAATAGATACATTTCTATCTGTTTTAAATATATATTCTATCAATTCATCTATGTCTATAAAAAGTCTTTTTATCCCAGTAGATAAAGTTTACCTCTCCAAATAATTATCATATCTAAAACAAAATATTATTACAAAGGATATCCTCTTACAGAATTCACGTACTCCGTTAGTTATTAAATCAGTCAAAATCTCAAAAGCCTTTTTAACCCATTAAATGAAATTTTAAAACACATTTTTAAATCTAACTCTAGGTTTCTTTCTGTGCCACACCGGTTTCCATAATAAAGTTCTTGCATTATCAAACCACAATATTAGAAAGTCAGTATTTCTCAACGCTTCAGATTGGTCAAAGTTCTCTTCCCTTTCTTCTAGTAGCCTTTGGATGGTGGAAGCCGTTTTATTCCATGTTGTAGTTACTAGTTGTTTGTCCACATTATCAGAATTTTCAATAACTTGTATCTGGGTGTCAGTCTCTATTAGTGTTGACGCTTCAGGCATCTCAGTTAAAATTATTCTTTGATCATCAAGTTTCTCCATAAATTGTATTTGGGGTTGTATAAAGTTGATTTGTTCCTTAATTTCCACAATTTCTCCCGGTATAATTTCATAGTTGAGTTGTAGGTATGGTTTCTCTTTAGGTTGTATATATTGCTCACTAGTCTCTTTAGCGCCACTCTGCTCCTTCTCCACTGTTCTTTGACCTATAACTTGATCCGTCAAAATTTGGAAGTAAGAGTTCATATCCTCCGTGGCTTCCAAGATTTTTTCCAGTATAAGCTCATAATCCAGCTGTGTGTTAAGTACCTCCATGTCAGTGGTGAAAGGATCTTTTAATCTTTTAGTGAAGGCTATATTTCGTAAAAGTCAACAAATATTCACCTCCATTTCTTAGTAGACCAAATCACCACAGCTGTTTCAGTTATCTTACTCTTATCATCCTTTGAAGGTTAGAGCCATCCTCCAGCAATGAAAAAAATATACAGTTGCAGTAACACTTTTCGTCACAAGATGTCCTCAGCAGGCTATAAGGTCTTTCTTTCCAAGTTAATAGATTTTTTGTTTTTCACATTAAAAAATAAAAAATAAAGAAGAAAGGCCTTTCCAAAATAGTAAATAGCGTAGTTATAATAGTAATAATCAAAAATAGAAATGTTTTCAGGCTCCCTCAGTATTCCAGGAGTTGAATAGTTAATAAAAAATTAACTGGTTTTTTTTTTCTTTTCAATTCCCAAAGCTGTTTTTCCCAAGTGCCCAAACGTTGCTCTCTCACAGCAGGGAAGTAATTCAAATACAAAAGCTTTTCACAGGAGAGTAATTAGGGAAAGAAGGGGGAGGAAAGGTCTCACCCGGATTCTCCATGGGGGTTCTTAATGCTTAGTTGTTCTTCTGGCTTTCGGCTGGTGCAGCAAAGTGATCGTCCATTTTACTGGCCGATCTTTTCTCCGACGGCCCTAAGGAGCTGGCTCGGACTGAGGAAGGAGCTGCCGCCCTTCCCCTGTTGACGAGGGCCTCCTCAACGGTGATCGCCCCTCCAGGGCGACTTTCGACCCGATTAAGGGTCTACCGGCGGAGGGAAAACAGCCGGTGGGAGAGACAGAGTTCTCCGTGCGACTGCGTGTGCCGCGATCCGGAACCGGAAGCCAGGAACCTCCCTTATTCTGTCTCCTCTTCTCTCTCTCACCTTTCCTCACTGAAACCTCTCCTTCTCTATTCCCTCCTCTCCTTCAGGCTTTCTACACAGACACCTCTCTCTTTCCTCTTCCCTCTCCTTACGGCCTGCCCCACAGAAACCTCTCCTTCTCTATTTCCTTCCCTCCTTCAGTCTTGTCCCACAGAAACCTCTCTTTCTCTATTCCCTTCCCTCCTTCAGGCTTGCCCCACAGAAACCTCTCTCCTTCCTCCTCCCTCTCCTTCCAGCCTGCCCCACGGAAACCTCTCCCTATTTCCTCTCTGTCCCGTCTGCCCCACCGAAAAGAATAAAAACACAAACCCCAGCCAACCTCCTACCTCGCTCTCCCTCCATCCAGCTTTTCCCATCCGGAAAAAAAGAATAAAAATCCTCCAGCCTCCTGCCTCGCTCCCCCTCTGTCCAGCTTGTCCCATCTGAAAAAAAAGAATAAAAATCCCTCCAACCTCCTGCCTTGCTCTCCCTCCGTCCAGCTTGTCCCATCCAGAAAAAGAATAATCCAAAAATCTCCTCCTCCAGCTCACTTCCTCTTCCTTTTTCAAACTCTCCGTCTTCCCTCCACCTCTTTTCTTCCGCTTCCGGCCAGCCACCTTCCGGCTCTCCAGAGCTCCAGCCTCGCGCGGCCGCCCCAGTCACCCTGCTCCTCTCTCCGCTACACATTAATGCAAGTATCCTATTATAACCTAGACCTGAGTGTGATCTCACCCAAACTTTCTTTTTAAATCCAACTCGGCTCTAAAGCAGTGTGAAGTTCAGGTTGAAATCCAACTGGATGTAACCAGTCCAACTGAAGTGCTCAACTAGGGCAGGACTTTTCAACCTTTTCACCCATTGTACCACTTTTAGGATATGACAATAGCTGAGTACCACCAGTCGCCTAGCAAGGTGTCAAAAACTTAATGACCCCCCAAAAAAGGAAAAAAGTGATAAAGTACAGGTAGTCCTCGACTTACAACAGTTCGCTTAGTGACTGTTCGAAGTTACAACGGCACTGAAAAAAGTGACATGACCATTTTTCACACTTATGACCATTTCAGCATTCCCAGGGTCATGTGGTTTACATTCGGATGCTTGGCAACTGATTCATATTTATGATGGCTGCCACTCGCTCATGCGCCCTTTCCCCAAAAACATGCCGCTCGCTAAACATGCCGCTCGCTCATGCGCCCTTCCCCCAAAAACATGCCACTTGCTAAACAGGCCACTCGCTCACTCACCCTTCCTCTGAAAACAGGCTGCTCACTCTGTCTCTCCTCACTGCTTTGGTAAGAAAAGCCTCTTCTCTTCTTGCTCTTTCTCTCCCTCTCCCGCCAAAACCTGCCCCTTTTATACTTCTCTCTGCCCTCCTCCTTTTCTCTTCTGGGCGTGCCGGAAGCTCCAATTACCATGTCGCCACGTGCGCCGATCCTGGGGCTTCTGCCAAGCTCTGCAGCTCCAGCTGATCTCCTCCAGGTCTGTGCAGTGCCGCTTTAGCTGGTTCCCTCCCCTGCTACACTTGGCTAGGGGTCACGTACCACCTGCCAGGTGCTAAAGTACCACCGGTGGTACGCGTACCACCGGTTGAAAAGCCCTGAACTAGGGTGCTTGTTTTATATTTCCATATCCTTAAATACCTTTTTATCATGAGAATGATAAATCTTGTTCATAACATGCTCTTTCCATATATTTTTTTCCTCTTAAGATTTTGTTAGGAGAGAGACTTCAGAGACAAAAGGACAAGAAGTAAAATCCAAAGCAAGACAAAGGGATCACAGATATGAGCGATACAAGAAAAGTCCTCCATACACAGGTATCTTGTACTTGACTTCCAGTTTCTTATTTTAGGAAGGGAAGGTGATGGGAGTAATCCACCTTACAGCCTGGTCCTAATGCTTATCTGGATGAATCCTATTTGATTTGCAGGATTTACTTCTTGGGTAAATGGGATTAGGGTTCCAGTCCAGCTCCTCTGTCATTCAAATGCAAACTTTGCAAAGCAATGCTTTTGTGCAGCAGCTATTTTTTGCCTAGAACAAGAGATGCATCCTAGAAATCCATCACAATGGCCAGGGGAGATGTACCTCCTCCCTCTCTCATGCCTCTCTTACCTCCTGCTTCTGTCTTCATACATTCTGTTGTGTCCTGGGCCTTGCTGAGTCATTCAGCAAGGCTCAGGAAAGCTGCAGAAAGGTTGCAGAGACCCGGACAGACCACGTGTCTGCCCGGGACCCAGACAGGCTGTCTCCAGCCTTGCGCGCATGCATGAGGCGGGAGAATAGCCTGCAATGATTGGCTGTGCATCCTTTCCATGGGGAGTATAAAAGGGTCTGTTGCCTTTGTGTGCTTGCTTCTGTTCTGTGAATGTACTCAATAAAAGATCTTTGTTGTGAACCTGCCTCATCTTGATATCTGCTTTGCGAGAACACAACATTGGCGATGAGGGTGGGATTCGCCGCATAGGAAGCCTACTAAGAAGAAGCTAGGCCTACTCACCTGAAGGCCTGAATGAGAAGAGAAGCGCGGCATCCAGAAGGAGCAACCGCCTGCCAGTACGAATACGCTGGAGGTGGGCTTGGCTTCGTGGGACCCCTTCTCCTTCCTTGCGGTGAGAGACGTCAATGAGGCTATTGTCCACAAAGATGTCCAAGTTGGGTCGTCTTGTCGAATTCGACACTTCACACCCGGAACGCTGGAGCTCTTACGCAGCTCGCGTTGAGAACTATTTTCGCGTAAACAAAATCCAAGAAGACGGCCTGAAAGCTGCTACCTTGCTGTGTGTCTGTGGGCAAGAGACTTTTGACATTGCCGAGAATCTTGTTGCCCCAGCACCTTTGGAATCGATCGCATATGCCGATCTTAAGAAAATGCTGCGCGAGCATTTCGAGCCCAAGCTATCTGTAATAGCTTGGAGGCACCAGTTCGAGCAGCGGGACCAACGGCCCGGAGAATCAGCTGCAGACTTCGTCGCGGCTCTGAGGCAGGCTGCTAGGCCATGTGCATTTCAAGATTTGGAGGAGAGGCTCCGAGATCGACTCGTCTGCGGATTGCGAAGCTGTGAGATGCAACAGAAGTTGTTTGCGAAAGCTGATGTCACATTCCAAGATGCCCTAAGAGAAGTTGCAGCTGAAGAAGCAGCCGGCAGCGCAGTGAAGGCCTTGCGGTCAACCAAGAGCCCTCCAACAGCAGTTCCCGTCCATCAAGAAGTCGTGTGAGAGGCCTCCGGAGAAGAATCCGAGGAAGAAGAGGTGGACAGACTCCAACCGTTGGCGGGAAGAAGACTACCAGAACTCAGAGGACAGACGCCTGCATCCCTCCGGTGTTTCGGCTGTGGGGGTCGCCACAGGAGAGCCGACTGCCGTTTTCGTTCTGCTGTTTGCCGGGCATGTGGCAGGCAAGGCCACATAGCATCAGCCTGCATGGGTCGCCAGAAAAACAGGTCCCCTGAAGAATTGCCTCTGAAAGGTACCATGGTCCCCAGCCAACACAGGGTGGGTTTCTGTGCGTCCCGTAGGGGGGTGTTTAAAACAGGGGTTCACCGGCCCCTTAAGAAAAAGCTGCGCATTGATGTACAGTTGCAGGGAGTTCCCCTGTCCATGGAGCTGGACACAGGGTCCGCTCTTTCTATTATTTCTGCAGACACCTTCAAAAAGGTTTGCTCCAGGAGTGGCTCACGAGTCAAACTCAGGCCCTCCAATCTCATCCTCACTGACTTTCAGAATTCACGAGTCAGTGTGAAGGGGGAGGCCACGCTTAGAGTACAGCGTAAGGATTTTGATGGATTATTGGATGTGGTGGTAGTTGGGGGTGACCGCACGAGTCTTATAGGACTCGATTGGTTCGAGGCACTTGGGATCCAAGTGACTGGTCTGAACCATCTTCAAACTGCTAACCTTGCAGGAGTCTGTAGGGAGTTTTCTGATGTATTCAGCTCAGAGCTTGGCTCATACAAGGGGCCTCCCATTGCTTTAAAATTAAATCCAGCCATTACACCCATCAGGGTTAAACCAAGGAGGGTGCCTTTTGCCCTCAAAAGTAAAATAGATGCTGAGTTGGACAAATTGCTCCAACAAGGCATTCTTGAACCTGTGGAAACCCCCATAGTGACACCACTGAAATCAAATGGTGAAGTCCGAATATGTGCGGACTATAAATGCACACTAAACAAAGCCTTGCAGCAACATGCATATCCTGTGCCTGTGGTGAGCCACATTCTGGCCTCACTGAAAGGGGGGAAACTCTTTGCCAAGCTCGATTTAGCTCAGGCCTATCAACAGTTACCTGTTGATGAGGCAACAGCTGAGGCACAAACTATAGTTACTCACAGAGGTGCTTTCAAAGTGAAAAGGCTGCAGTTTGGGGTCAATGTAGCCCCTGGCATTTTTCAAGGGGTGATGGAGCGAACGCTCAGGGGTATTCCTGGGGTCTGCCCCTATTTCGATGACGTCCTCATTGCAGGAGAATCATCGGGGAACTTGGCTGAAAGGCTGAGAGCTGTCTTGCTGCGGTTCCGCCAAGCTGGGCTGAAGTTACAGCAAGACAAATGCAAAATTGGTGTAACATCCACCAAATTTCTAGGATTTCGTATTGATGCAGAAGGCATCCACCCCGCAGAGTCCAAATTCCAGGCTATTCAACTGGCCCCTAGCCCCCAGTCAAAAGCTGAGCTCCAGGCTTTTCTGGGTTTACTTAATTTTTACCATTCATTTCTCCCCCACAAGGCTGCAGTGGCTGAGCCGTTACACCGGCTCTTGGACAAGCAGACTCCATGGACATGGACAAAGGTCCATGAAAAGGCTTTTAAAGAAGTCAAGGCTTTGCTATCCTCCAATGCTGTACTGGCTCACTTCAATGAGCAACTGCCTGTGTGCATCGCATGTGATGCCTCCCCTTATGGGGTAGGAGCAGTGTTAAGTCATCTCAAGGCAGATGGAACTCAGGTCCCTGTGGCCTATTATTCTAGAACCCTCTCATCTGCAGAGCGTAATTACGCGCAGATTGACAGGGAAGCCTTGGCAATAATCTTAGGTATCAAGAAATTTCATGATTTCTTGTATGGCCACCATTTCACGGTCTATACTGACCACAAGCCTTTGCTGGGGTTGTTTACAACTAATAAACAAACCCCTCATATAATATCTCCTAGAATGTTTAGATGGTTGTGGGAGTTTGAATCCCGGGGTCCAGCGCCTGCTGGACGGACCAGTGGTTGTGGGAGTTCAAATCCCGGGGTCCAGCTTCTGCTGGACGGACCAGTGACGTACGTTAGCCTAGGCCAACGGACCTCGCGTTTGGTAGATAGGAAACACACGGACAACATGTTTCTTCAGGTTGAATCAGCAAGCGAGAGCGCAGAAGGATCTGCGTGCCTCTCTTTTATTGGTACACTTACGTCACAGCAGGAGGTTGTAAAGGGTGGGTTTTGCCAGGAAATGAAACTTAAAAGGGTACCTTAACTTAACTCAGGAAATGGAAACTTAAAAGCATAAATGAAACCTTAAGCTATTGAAATGGTTGCAACATCTCCACTGTTTTTATTTTTTAAAGTTCAATCTCTATCCTACTCGTAGTCATCATCTGCATCCTCCGAAACAGAAGAGGCCAACTCCATAAGAATACGAGATTCTTGCTTGGGGGCAAGAGCCTCCATGGCTAAGTCTGATTCAGTATCGGAACAGTTGGAGTCCGTGTCAGACAGTGTCAGTAGGGCAACCTTTTCAAAGGGGTGGAATTTGGGTTTCAAGGGTTCATATATATTGTTTGAGGCAAGCATAACATTAATCTTAGAAAGATTAGAATCCAAACCATTCAAACGATCCTTGAGAAATTGCAAAAGGCGTGAAAAAACACATGGGCCAATCATACATAATATAAGCAAAATTATACAAGGTCCTAAAATAGCAGAAAGCAATGTAGTAATCCAGGGAGAGAAATTAAACATGCTTTGATACCAGGATTGTTGGGAGAACCTTTCTGTTCCCTGTCTTTTAATCGTTTGCGTAACTCATTCATAGAGTCGCGCACAATGCCAGATTGATCAGAATAAAAACAACATTCTTCTTTTAAGGCTACACACGTTCCACCTTCCTTTAAAAATAAAAGGTCGAGGGCACGCCTATTCTGCAAAACTACTTCAGCAAGAGACGACAAAGAAGTTTGAAGGGCAGAAATTGAAGTCTCAATGCGGGAAAGATCATTATCTATTTCTAGACTAAGTTTTTGTATTTGTTGTTGGTTGACAACTAAAGCCGCAGCTCCAGTAGCTGCTCCTGCAACACCTAATCCTAAAAGAACTGAAAGGGTTAGGGCTGTAACAAATTCACGTTTTACACGTAGGTGGTATTCCGGTGGTTCCATAAGGGAAACAAAATCAGAGGGGGAATAATAAGTGATTCTAGGGACTAAGCGTACCTGAATACAAAAGGCTTTTTGTTGTATAAGGACATCCCCTGATACACAGGCTGTAGCACCTGTAAAGCAAGCCCAGATGGAGTTGTTACCGGGGATGAGGAATTGGCCCTTTAATAGGTTCAATAGAGCCAACGGCGTCATAAAAGGGTGGAGTGGCTGATAAACAGAGCCAACAGTGGTCGGTTTGTGAAGAAGAATTAACAGCACTTTTTAGCAAAAAGGAAGAAGCATTGACAAGGTTAATCAAGGGATTAGGCATATTATATACAACGGACTGTAAAAAAAACAGGTTGAATGCTTTTGTTAGGACCTATAGGAGGGGAATGTGGTGACTGGATTGTGAGGCGAATGGAAAAAACTCCGCCGTCGTCTTCAGAACCGCTCCATTCTCTACCACCCCAAGAATATCCGACAGCCCATTGCTCTGTAGTCAAAGTCTTTCCTTGGGATGTGAAGGTAATGTTCATTGGATTTTTCCTCTCACCACAGCAATGCAAATTAGTAGGGCAGGAAGGAGAAGGGGGTTTGCCATTACTACGGGTAATGGCGATATAATCATTTGAGCGAGGGGCAGTCCAGGATATAGCGCCCGTAGAAACACAAGACCATGAGGCACAGTATTTATCCAAAAAAGTGCCACATTGATATTTTTCCTCAGGTGTCTTTGGTTCGGGACAAAAATACAGGTCCCACCATGTTGCTTCTAGTGGAGAAGGTGTACACGAACCTTGTTTGTCCCATTTGTTAGTTTGGAGAAATTTTGAAGCAAATTTGTTGACCCCGGTACCCATTTCGGCAAAGTCAAAATGTAAGATAGGGAACCAGGGCCATATTGTGTATTTGGAGATTTGGAATAATACCTGATTTTCAAAGTCACGAACAGTCCATGTGTAGTTGAGAGGTCGATGAGGATTAGGATCAGGAGATCGCCGTCGTCGAGAATGAATGATGCGTTGGTGTGAGCGAGATTGCTTTGTGGAATGAAAGTGTTGTAAGTGAGGTGAGGTAAAAATACGGGCGGCCAGGTCTAGGAAGGAGCGGGGATGAGGAACAAAGTTGTAGGCAAGTAAACCAGGAGACAAAGGAGGTTTTGCATAGCTCGCCACTGATGCGAGTTCAAAAGAATGTGTAGTATAAATACCATAGGATGAAAATCCAGACACATAATAGCGCCCCGTAGTCTCAGGGGTCACAAGAATAGCAAGAGTTATGTGACAAGGGTAATGAGCATAGGTGAGGGAAATAGAGGGAGATGGTGGAAGAGGAATGCCACGATTAGGATACTGAGAAAACACAAAGGGACAAAAGGATTGACCTCGGTCATAACAATGGAAAAGGGCAGTAGTATTGAGATCAAGAAAAGAAAAAAAACAGGACCACAATATAGGCCTTTATGAAAATTTAGAGGAATTCTCAGGTGCTTTGTCATCATGGGAAGGTGCAGTGTGGACATCATGGGGAAGGAACTTGTCAAGAGTGTCATCAAAAGCAGGGTCCACATGATTGATGCAAAAGTGTTGGACCCCTGGACAATATGGGTGGTGCAATATGCAGTTGTTACACCAATAACAGCACGTACATCCACACTCACAAAGGCAATGATGGCACATCCGATGGAGTTGGTGGGTTGTGTGGAGTGATGAAATATGGGCGAATACAACGAGCAGGGACCCACAAAACTCTGTCGGGTAGTTGAACTGCAGCGTAGCCTCTTCCCCAGGTGATGAGTTCGGCTGGACCTTTCCAAGTTGGATCCGGGAGCTGCCTGTAGTATACAAGTGGTCTTGAAGTTGGGACAACAGGTTTAGTAAAGTGTCGAGACGCAGCAGACAAAGAAGGAGTGCCAGTGAGATTTAGAAAATTGAGAGTATACAGACAAACATTTAACACGTTTTGCAGTGCCGGGAGGTTTGGGGGGCATAAGCCCTTGGACCCCATATAACGATCTAATGCATTTTTTAAAGTTTGATTTGCTCACTCAACAATAGCCTGCCCTTGGCTATTGAAAGGAATTCCAAATTTGTGGACAATGGACCAGTGATGACAAAACTGTGAAAATTGTGAGCTGACATAAGCTGGGCCATTGTCTGTTTTTAATATTTTTGGACATCCCAGCACTGTAAAGGTACGAATACAGTGATTAATCACTTGTTTTGCAGCTTCCCCTTTTTGTGGGGTTGCCAAAATAAATCCGGAGAACGTATCTACTGTAACATGTAGATATTTCCACGGGGCAAATGGAGGATATTGAGTTACATCCATTTGCCAGGTATCACAGGCTTCAGTGCCTCTAGGGTTAACGCCCTGTGGGATACCTTTAGACTGTAGGCTACAGGTTGGGCATTGTTGAATTATGGCTGTAGCTTCAGCCATAGTGATTCCAAATTGTTTCATTAGTGCTTTTTTATTTTGATGAAAGTAAGCATGACTGTCCCAAGGGGAGACAGGAGAAAGAGACATGAGGCAGGTAGCAGAGGCCGCAGCGTCTGCAATATCATTTCCCTTTTGCAAGAAGCCAGGAAAAGGTTGGTGGCTTCTTATGTGTGTGACAAAGTAAAGATGTTTCCTGTTGGATATTACAGTTTGTAGGGTGGAAAATAAAGAAGTTAAATCAGGGTCCAGGGATGGAGAGAGGTATGATTGAAAAATAGTGGTGACAATTTGAGTGACATAGAGACTGTCAAGAATGAGATTTATAGGTTGAGTGGAAAATGTTTGAAAAGCTAGAATGGCAGCGGCTAGTTCCGCACGCTGAGCAGACCGTTGGGGTGGCGTTATTTTTGTGTGCCATTGGTCATGAATATACCAGGCACAAGCACCAAATTGTTTACTGCCATCTGCAAAGAGTGTGACAGCATGTGGGATGGGAAAGCGTTGTAATTGGGTATCCCATGAAACATGGATATTTTGTAGGAGCTGAATGCGAGGATCAGCAGGAGGGTGGCAGGATATCTTTCCAGGCCACTCAGTGAGAACAAGCTGCAAGGCTTCAGAGTTAGAATAGATGGTTTCCCATGTAGTGAGAGAACATGGTACATATAGGACAGAAGGTTCTATTCCTGCAAGGGCTTTTGCTCGAAGGCGAGCCTTAGAGATGAGAGAGGCAAATTGAAAAGGTTTTTGGCTAATTGTGTTTCTAGGAGTGTGAGGGAGATGAAGCCATTCTAGAATCAGCAAGGAGGGAATAGTTTGGACAACAGCACATGTAGGTAAAGAAATAGTATTACACAATAAAGGAGAAAAGGGAATGTTTGGGGTCATTCGGTCAACCCACTGAATTTGTAGGGTTTGGTTGACCAATTGAATCACTTTTAAATGACTGTCCTGCAGTGGAATAACATCTGTAGGATATTTGCCTTTGGTTAAGGCTGAAAAAAGAGGTGATAATTGAAAAGTGGTGAGACCTATATAAGGTCGAATCCAATTAATAACACCTAAATATTGCTGTAATTGAAGTAAAGTTGGTTGGTGTGGTAATTTTAATAAGGGAAAAAGTGGTGCAGCATGGGAGGCCAATAATTTATGGCCCAAATATTGAAAAGGAAGGGAGGTTTGGACCTTGTCAGGAGCAATGTGCAAACCTCCTTTTTGCAAAATTGTTGTGAGGGTTGGCAAAGTTGCAAAAACAATATCATCAATATCATCCATGTAATGGTAAACCAAAAAAGAGGGATGAAGGTCCCGATATGGTTGCAAAACATGGAAAACAAAAAACTGACACATTGTAGGGTTATTTAGCATGCCCTGTGGTAAAACCTTCCATTGGTAGCGCTGAGTTGGTTGAAAATTATTCAACTCAGGCACTGTAAAAGCAAATAAATGTTTATCCTGTTGATGCAAAAGAATGAAACAAAAAAAAAACAATCCTTTAAGTCAATTATCATTAAGTCAAAATCTTTTGGAATTAAATTTGGGTTTGGGAGGCCGCATTGCAATGCTCCCATAGGTTATAAAACAGCATTCACTGCACGTAAATCATGGAGGAAACGCCATTTGCCTGATTTCTTGTTTATAACAAAAACTGGAACAGAATAAAATTGCAACATTTTATGCCCTAAATAAAGATAAAGTGTAACTGTATCTTTTCCAAGGCAACTTGCAATCCATAGATACTTGAATCATTTTGTATTTCAAAAAGCCAATTAAATTGTATTTTTGGGGTTCCAATTTAATCAAATTCCATTCAGATGAAACAAATTTTCATGAAATAGGAAAAACATTTACAAATCTAAGCAAAACAATTCAATCATTTCTTTTGGTTGATGGATGTATATGTCTAACTAAACAATTTAAAACTCAAAAATTTGCAAAAGAATTGCCCAACAATTACTGCCTCCTCTTTCGAGTAAAAAAAATAGCAAGCTGAAACTGCAAGAGTGGGCATCAAATTTCACATCCACCCCCCTTCCTTAACCCAAACTTCTAAACAAAGGAAGAAAAAAAATAGTTAAAACGACAGCTGCCCCCCCTCCTCTATCTGCCCTTCCTTTGCTCTTAAAACAATACAGCCAGCGAAAAACGAAAGAGGCAGGAGGGGGGGGAAGAAAAAGAAACTTTGCAAAAATCTCACCACCAAAAAAATTCACATGCAGTCACATGTATAAATTCTTTTATACCTCTTCCATAAAACTTTGCACATGCAAACTCATACCATTGCGTTCCCATGTTACAACAATAAAAACTACAGTTTTACTATTCCTTTCACAGCGTGGGATGGGTGGAGGGGTGAGGGCTAACACACACACATTTACACCAGCAAATTAACTCATTCACTTCCATTCTGTTTGCTTACACCATTTCATATACAAATATTTCATTTCATATGTTTTTCAAGCAAAACTTTTTATTTTTAATTAAGGCCTTTTTGTTTGTTGTTATCAAAGAGGGTTTTGACCCTTTTCCAAGTCTTGGAAATAACACAAAACAACACAGACAGACATATATACACAAATACCATTAAAACAACATTTATTTAGACACATGGCTTGTCCTGCAAGAAGCGAGAAAATCATGAGATGATTCCAACCAAACATGTGGTTTTTATAGGGCCCTTTAACCATCTCCTATTTTTCTCACCATTCCAAGTCCAAACGTAACGTTCTAGGAGTTAAACATATATAAAACAAAACACACACATCAACACAAAGCACCACCAGACATTGTCTGACAGGGTTCAAACTTAACAGATTACAAAAGAGTTTCAAAACATTCCAATTGTTCAAAACGCATTGCAGAGAAGTGCAGTTTGAGTTAATTTATGTCTCTAAATTGTTCTGAAAATTTATTGTTTGGTAGTTTGATGAAACGGAAGCATTGAGTGCAGTTGCAAAACTCTGCAGAACAGAATACAGGGTTGCCTGTTTCTGTTTTGGAGGAGAGAGAGAAGGATAGAGCGAAGAGGGGGGTTTTTTTGGCTGTGCCGGCTTTGGAACGTCTTCCGTAGTAGGCACAGGTTAAAAGGAAGGGTCTGGGGATAGACAGTTGTTCCGTTAACTTTTTGCAAACAATTTGCCTTTCTGGCTAAAGAGGAAAGTTCATCCACATGCTTGGACAAAACCTTGGAAAGTGAGGACCCATACTTACGTTGATCAAGCCTTTGCCAGGTGCGTAAATACAGGAGCCAGAGCAGCGTTTCCCTAGACAGAGAACACGCCGTGGAGTGAATCACGTCATAGAGTGAATCACGTCGGGGTCACCAGTTGTGGGAGTTTGAATCCCGGGGTCCAGCGCCTGCTGGACGGACCAGTGGTTGTGGGAGTTCAAATCCCGGGGTCCAGCTTCTGCTGGACGGACCAGTGACGTACGTTAGCCTAGGCCAACGGACCTCGCGTTTGGTAGATAGGAAACACACGGACAACATGTTTCTTCAGGTTGAATCAGCAAGCGAGAGCGCAGAAGGATCTGCGTGCCTCTCTTTTATTGGTACACTTACGTCACAGCAGGAGGTTGTAAAGGGTGGGTTTTGCCAGGAAATGAAACTTAAAAGGGTACCTTAACTTAACTCAGGAAATGGAAACTTAAAAGCATAAATGAAACCTTAAGCTATTGAAATGGTTGCAACAGATGGTCAATTTTCTTAGCAGCTTATGATTACACCCTGGTTCACAAACCAGGCACAGAGATGGGCCACGCTGATGGCCTGAGTAGGTTACCTCTTAAACAATTAGAGGCAGACCCTGCTCCTGCTGTACACATTCTTTCTATTCAGGACTTACCTGAATCTCCCCTCAATGCTAGGGATGTGGCTGCTGAAACTGCCACTGATCACACGCTTGCACGCGTGCTGACATGCGTGTTGTCAGGATGGCCTGACACGTGTCCTGGTACAGAGTTCCAAAGCTTCTGGCGTAGGAAGCATGAATTGTCTACATTCAAAGGGTGTATTCTGTGGGGAAGCAGAGTAGTCATCCCGGCCTCATTGAGGACTAGAGTCTTGCTCTCTCTCCATGAGGGACATCCGGGAATAGTGAGGATGAAGGCGCTTGCGCGCAGCCATCTTTGGTGACCGTTGGTGGCAGGGTGAAAAGGAGCAGACGTTGTCCTGTCCTACGAAGTGGCCTTAGAAGATGGTCGTGTGCTTAGATGCCACATAGACCAACTGCGCTGGAGGCTTCCTGGCCATGTTTCCTCCCCTGGCTCTGCTCTCAGGGGGGAGGGGGACCCCAATTACGATTGTGGACCACAGTCTCTCCAAGAGGGCGCTTATCCAAATGCTCCAGATGGGGGTCTTGCCATGGAGGCGGCTCCTGACTCTGGCATAGACTCAGGGGGTCTTGCCATGGAGGCGGCTCCTGACTCTGGCAGGGGTCCCTGGCTTAGGGCAAATGGCCGTAAATCGGCTACTCAGGGTACTCCTGCTGCTGGCCTTGGGCTCGAGGGACAGTGCTCCCAAGAGGAGTCCCAAGGAAATTTGGGGAACTCGACCCCACCAAGGGACTCGGGGAACTCGACCCCACCAAGGAACTCTGGTTTGGGTCTAGCAGATCCAGCCAGTCAGCAGTCAGGGGGAACCCCTGAGTCTTCTGGGCGACAAAGTCCTGGTTTGTTTTGCGCAAACCGGGAGCAGGCACTCCAGGCACCTATTACAATTCCCACACCTACCAGTACACCTGCACCTAATCTGGCTCCATGGAGATCAGAGAGGGTCAAGGGTCCTCCTAAGTATTTAAATGAATATATCAGGTCATTGACCACCACACAGGAGGGTTATTAGCCCGCACTATTTCAAGGAGTGACAATTATAGTGTTGCGGTGCCCATATTTTCAAAGAGTGAAATAATGTGGCTACCATGGGAAAACTGAAGGGAAATACGTTGCCAGGAGTAAGGTTGACCGCATAATATGCCAACCGGCCAGCCATGTGTGTGTATGATGTCAAACAATATGTATAATATTGTTTAATCCAAGAGGGGAGGGGTGTTGTGTCCTGGGCCTTGCTGAGTCATTCAGCAAGGCTCAGGAAAGCTGTAGAAAGGTTGCAGAGACCCGGACAGACCACGTGTCTGCCCGGGACCCAGACAGGCTGTCTCCAGCCTTGCGCGCATGCACGAGGCGGGAGAATAGCCTGCAATGATTGGCTGTGGATCCTTTGCACGGGGAGTATAAAAGGGCCTGTTGCCTTTGTGTGCTTGCTTCTGTTCTGTGAATGTACTCAATAAAAGATCTTTGTTGTGAACCTGCCTCGTCTTGATGTCTGCTTTGCGAGAACAGAACACATTCTCTCACATGAAACTTAGTCTCTGGATTCCAGGAAGTGAATCCTTAATGTATAGCAATGAGAATAATTGCCAGGGTGCAATTAATTGAATATAGTTAGAATCCAGAGAGCCGCACAACCAAGCAGCTATGCTAAAATCTAAAGTTAGTGCAGCTCAAACATACACAGATTTCATTAGAAACATAAATTAAGAATTAGTTACTTCGTACTTATACTTGGATAATGCCCTACTGGTATTTTTTCCCATTTATTTTATTTTGTGCAGCATTGCTAAGTTAATTTGTTGGGATTTTTGAGCAGGAAAACTTATTTTTAACTTATAATGCAATCTCTCTTTTTCTGTGTCTTCTTTTTTGTAAAAAATATATTTTATTCATTTTTTTTATAAATTTACATTTCATAAGTGCCTGATAAACAACACGCTGTCTGGGTCTTATCTTAATAACATATAGTAAAATCCTAATCTCCACCCCGTCTTTCCAGCCATTGGTAAAATACATCCCATATTTGAAAATACTCTGTATCTTCTTTTTCTTTAATCTTCAATGTGAGCCTGTCCATTTCTGCACATTCCAGTATTTTCTTAATTATATCATCTTCAGAAGGCGTGTCATCATTTTTCCAATTCTGCGCATAAACAATTCTTGCTGCTGTATGTGTACCATTAAATATACATTTTCTTTCTCGTATTTTCCTGTAATTACTGTATACCTAATAAAAATAATTCTGGTTTAAATTCTATATGCTTTCTTAACATTTTTTCTAACCAAGTATGAATTTTTGTCCAAAATGTTTTTGCTTTAGGGCACGTCCACCAAAGATGATAGTATGTGCCTGGTTTTTGCCTACATTTCCAACAATTGCTAGACATATTTTTAAACATTTTTGCTAGTCTGGCCAGTGGTAGGTGCCATCTATAAAACATTTTGTACAGATTTTCTTTATATGTAGTTGCCATTGTTATTTTATAGTTTCTTTCCCAAAGATTTTGCCAATTTTCTAACTCTATATTGTGCCCAAAGTTTTTAGCCCATGTTATCATTGTTTCTTTTACTTGTTCATCTTCCATCTTTAAGCTTAACAAAAATTTATACAATTTCTTAATCAGTTTTTCATCTGATGTTAATAGTACCTGATCAAACATTGTCTGCTCTTTATAGAAACCATACATTTTATTATCTTTCTCATATCTTGTTTGTATTTGTAAGTGAGGCCACCATGATAAGTCGATGCCGTTTTTCCAGCTCTGTTTTAGTTTTTAAGTTCCCTTCAATATTCAAAATATCTTTGTATGTTAAGGTTTTCTCAGGATTAATTAAATTAGGGTGAGTGAACGCTTCCATTGTTGAAAGCCACCCTGGAATTTTCATATATATTTTCACTTTTGTCTTTTCCCATGTTAAAAATAAAGCATTTCTTACATAGTGGTTTTGAAAGTATCTATGAATTTTGTTCTTTCCATACCATAAAAAGGCATGCCATCCCAATTGCAAATCATGTCCTTCCAAGTATAGTAGTCTTTTGTGTCTAAGAGTAATCCATTCCTTTAACCATGTTAATGCACATGCTTGGTAGTATAAAGTCCAGTCCGGGAGTCCAAAGCCTCCATTTTCTTTAGATTCTTGTAACAATTTCAGTCTGATTCTAGCTTTTTTCCCTTGCCTGATGAATTTAAAAGTCAATGCGTTTAACTCATCAAAGAATTTTTTCTCTAATTTTATAAGTATTGTTTGAAATAGAAATAATAGCTTTGGTAAGATATTCATCTTGACCGTAGCTATTCTTCCTAAGATTGACAATTGTAAATTTTTCCATTAGCTGTTTGTCTAAAATATAATATTTTTAAGGTGTTCCTTTAGCTTCATTTGTTGTTGTTTATTTTCCTTACTCTTTTTTGCCATATACATTATGGCTAAGCCTCTAAAATATGCTTTGGCCGTGTCCCATACATTTTGAAGTGATGTCTCTTCTTTCTTGTTTTCTTTAAAGAAGATTTCCATTTCCTTTACTGCTATTTGTATGAATTCTTTCTCTTTTAGTAAAGCTTGATTCAGTGACCATCTGAGTTTTTTCTTTATTCCTCTCCAAGTCATCTTTATCGGATTATGATCTGCCCATATATTAGTTTCTATTTCAGTGTAGGGGTTGAATAGGTGCAGCACACTGCCATATTCAGCAGCCCCACACATCTCATAATTCTATACCCTTTGCTCCAATAAAGCAGCCTAAAGGTCACCCCCTTTTGACTTAATGCCTCACCTACTGAAATAGATAACAGGCTTAGTTCCTTCTTCTATCTTCCTGTCATTGTTCCTTAACTAGTTGTTTACCTTATAATATGTAACTAGAAAGTAATTGGTTAGATGAAAGAAGCATTCCATGAATCAGCAAATGTAAAACATCTAATGATTAAGAAAGCTTGTGTCTGTAACAAAAGAATATAAAAAGCAATAAACACGACAGTGGGTCGTCAGCTTCTGCTCACAAGATGCGTGTGACTGCTTCTTAGCGACAACATCTGGCGCCTTGAACAGGGACCCCTTCCGAGGGAAAGCAACAGCCAACATACTTGCCATCGTCTGGAATAGACCCCTTGGTGCACCTTCGTCCTCCGGGATTTCTCAAACGGTAAGTATGGGTTGCGATCTATCTCACCATCAGCAAAAGCATGTAAGAGAATTAAGGTTTCTCTTACACAAATCAGGCATGACGATGCCTGAAACGGACATTAGGAAGCTAGTGAGTGAGATTGGGAAAAACTGTCCTTGGTATCCTGAATGGGGGACGCTCCGACTTAAGGATTGGGAAAAAATAGGCAACACCTTTCATCAAGAACCCAGAGCCCCAGTTCATGTTTTGCATTGTTGGCATCAATGTCGCCATGTGGTGGAAAAATATGGGGCGGATGCAGTAACTCGGTCTCAATTAAGCTTTACTCCCTCTCCTGATTATGATCATGAAAAGGTTTCAGTTCCATCAGCTCCTATATCTTCCACGATGGATGTGAAACCTTCAAAGCAAAAGGATTCTAAATCTTATGTTTCCATTCGCCATGTATTAGAAGATCAAATGGCGAAAGGAGAGGGAGATATGCAGGAACTAGCAGATATGCTCTCGGTTTGCCCTGTACATCTGACAGGACAAGTCGATGCAAATGGAGCTGCAGTGGTGGAATATCGACCACTTTCATATGCAATTTTAACAGAATTGCGTAAGGGTATAAGAGATACTGGGTTAGGAAGTACTTATGTACAAGGCATGTTAGAAGCAACAATGAGGAACCATATTTTGGTACCGGAAGATTGGAAAACAACAATTCGTATGTTATTAACACCAGCTCAGTATGTGGTATGGGATAGTGAGTTTAGACATCAGTGTGCATTAAGAGCTGCAAATTCTGGAGGTGCTTACATCCCAGAGCAGTTATATGGCTCTGGTGATTTCGCTCCAGTGAATGCACAAATTGTTTTACCTACAGCTACTCTTCAAATATCTTCTGAATGTGCTTACAAAGCTTTTGGGAAAGTTCCAGTAACTGGAAAACCATCTCAAGCATTTTCAAATATTCGTCAAAAGGCAAATGAACCATATACAGATTTTATTAATCGTCTGCAAGATGCCTTGAGACGACAAATTGACAATCCTGATGCCCAAGCTGAATTGCTCATGAAATTGGCTAAAGAAAATGCCACCACTGAATGTAAACGGGCTATCATTGGATTGGGAGCTCAACCTGATTTAGCAGAAATGATTAAAGCATGTCAGGATATAGGAACTGCCTCTTTTCAAACTAATCTCTTAGCTGCAGCTCTTACAAAAGTTCATAAACCTCAGGGGAAATGTTATAATTGTGGGAAAATTGGACACTTTCAACGGGAATGTAGAAACCTTGGGGGAGGAATGCCTGCCTCCCGACCATTTAAATATATTGTTAGGGAACGTCCAAAAACAAAATGCCCTAAGTGTAAGAAGGGTTATCATTGGGCTAATGAGTGCCGGTCGGGAAACTTCAAAGCGGGCCGGTCTCTGGCCCCGGTCCAAACAGAGACTCCTCAGTAATTCCAGCAGCAATTAATAATACCCCTGCTGCCACTAGAGGGAGTGCTGGGATAGATTTAATTACTCAACAAGAAGTGTGTTTTAAATTTCCAGGAGAGGTACAAGTCGTCCCTTCGCAACTTTCTGGTCCCCTCCCCTCTGGATATGTTGGATTAATTCTGCCTCGATCTAGCATGGGGAAAAAAGGAATTTTTGTAATCCCTGGAGTAATTGATTCTGACTATACAGGCGTAATCTTTATTCAGTTATGGACTAACATGCCACAGACTTTGCCAAGCTATGCTAGTCCTGCTCAATTACTCCATTTGCCCTATTTTGTCCCTGCAGGGGGTCGTGATAGGGATCGAGGGGACGGCGGGTTTGGTTCCACGGATCCTGTTATAGTTGCATTAACCACCCCAATCACCACTCAGCGACCCCGTCAGACAGTCCTTTTTGAGGGTAAGCCTTTTGAGGGCATAATTGATACAGGGGCTGATGTTTCAGTAATTTCAGCTAAAGATTGGCCTGCATCTTGGCCCACTGACCCATGCCCTAGTGTTTGGGGTGTAGGAGGGCGACAAGGTGTGCGACAAAGTACACAATTTCTTTCTGCAAGTCTTCCTAATTCTACTGTAACTGTTCCACTTCGTCCCTTCATTCTTGACATCCATGTTAACTTATGGGGAAGAGACCTACTTAGCAAATGGGGGGCTACCGTCACTTTCGACGAATAAATCATTTGCCTTACCCTTAACTTGGTTAACTACTACACCCGTTTGGGTGGAACAATGGCCTCTTCCTCTGTACAAATTACAAGCCTTAAAAATTCTTGTTCAAGAACAATTACAAGCTCAACACATTACCCCTCCCCATAATGTTTTACCTATTTTTCTTGCTATAGCAGATTTAATAGTACAAGGACGTTTACGGGCTCTTCAACGAACTGGCACAGACTTGATGGACATTTGTATTCCTCTTGCTAAAACTAATTTTGAATTTGCATTTCAGACATGTCAAGCTTTACAAATTGCTTTGATAGACTATGTAGGGAAGATTTCCTATCATTTACCTAAAGACCCTCGCTTTACATTCTTAATGACTTCCTCTTTTCGTATTTTCTCTATGCTTTCTAATCAGCCTTTGTCTGATGCTATTACTGTATTTTCTGACGGTGGAAAAACTAGAGGAGCAATCACCTATCGAGATGAATCAACAGAGAAATGGCATACTGTTCACACAGCTGTGCAACCCACACCACAAAGATCGGAACTTGCGGCTGCTATTCTTGCTTTTCACACGTTTGCTCAAAAACCATTTAATCTCATTTCTGATTCTCACTATGTCTGTCAACTCATTGTTAATTTACCTGGTGCTTATGTGACACCTAGACTAGATGCTAATTTATTGTCTTTGTTTTTAACTTTAAGGCATTTATTACAGGATCGTATTCATCCATATTTTGTATCACACATTCGAAGTCATTCCTCTTTACCTGGACTTCTTTCAGAAGGTAATGCTCAGGCGGATGCTGCTGTTCATATATTACCCACTTTGTTTTCTGATCCATTTTATAGTCACTCCTTTTTCCATCAAAATGCTCGTGGCTTGGCACAATCCTGCCATATTCCTTTAAGCCAAGCGAAACAAATCATTTCTGCTTGTCCTCAATGTGCTGGTCTCTCTCCTATAGGAGACACAGGCGTTAACCCACGGGGTTTAGAAGCCAATAAATTGTGGCAAATGGATGTTACTCACGTTCCATCTCTAGCACCTTGGAAGTATCTTCACGTTTCAATTGACACTTATTCCGGAGCCATTTGGGCAACCCCCCAACGGGGAGAAACCTCTAATCATGTCATTTCCCATCTCATGGCAGCTATTACGGCTTTGGGAAAACCAGCTGTTATTAAAACAGATAATGGCCCAGCTTATACTTCCACTTCCTTCCTACAATTTTGCACTACATGGAATATTCTTCTTCAACATGGCCTCCCCTACAATTCTACTGGCCAAGCTATTGTTGAACGAGCCAATCGTTCATTTAAAGATTGTTTACTTAAACAATTAAAAAAGGAGGGATCAAGGGTACCTAATTTGGCATGGATAACTCATCAAGTTAATAAAGTCCTAATAACTTTAAATCAGCTGAATATTTCTTTGCAAAACTCTACTGCCTACCAGCGTCACTTTCAGCAGAAAGCTGCGCTCCCTAATCCATTGGTATATTATCGGCAATTGCCTGATAAAACCTGGTTAGGTCCAGCTCCTTTATTAACTTGGGGATGAGGCTATGCTGCTGTGCTTGCTCCTACAGGTCCTCTCTGGATTCCAGCCCGGTGTGTGCGACCAGCCAAAGATGTCGTGGCATCAAGTCCCGAACCCAATCCCGGAAATGAAGAAGGTGACTCTTCAGACAGCGCAGCGTCCCTTTCGCTCTCGCCATCGCAGTCGGCCAACGACCTGGGGCGATGTAAAGAACCTAACATCCAAAGCGCAGGAGGTTCTTCGGCAACAAGGGAAAGAACCTACACCAGAGAATTTATGCGCTGCCATATTTGCGGTTTTGACTGCAAACTCTTTAGTCATTCTTTGTCTCTCTTTCCTTCTTAATTGCTGTGTGGAGTGCTCTATGGTCATGGCTTCCCACTGGCCTTCTTGGACAGATTGTTCAATATTTTGTTATAATAGTTACTATTCTTATCAGCTGTTGTTGTATAATTCAATGTCTTTTCTCTCTGCTTAAAAAGATATCTTGCAACTATCCATACTAAACCAACATCAACTTTGCCTCAGGAACAAGTTTATGCTGTATATAAATAAATGCAAAGATGTATGTTCCCTACTTACACCCACTAACTACTTTAGCTTATAATACCCTTACTAATAAAATAGAAAAGAGTGAGATGTAGGGGTTGAATAGGTGCAGCACACTGCCATATTCAGCAGCCCCACACATCTCATAATTCTATACCCTTTGCTCCAATAAAGCAGCCTAAAGGTCACCCCCTTTTGACTTAATGCCTCACCTACTGAAATAGATAACAGGCTTAGTTCCTTCTTCTATCTTCCTGTCATTGTTCCTTAACTAGTTGTTTACCTTATAATATGTAACTAGAAAGTAATTGGTTAGATGAAAGAAGCATTCCATGAATCAGCAAATGTAAAACATCTAATGATTAAGAAAGCTTGTGTCTGTAACAAAAGAATATAAAAAGCAATAAACACGACAGTGGTCGTCAGCTCAGTTTCTGCTCACAAGATGCGTGTGACTGCTTCTTAGCGACAACATTTCAGTCTCGTGTATATTCATTCTTAGTTCAGGGGATAGCAATATCATATCAATTCTCGACCATGATTGGTGCCTATTCGAATAATATGTATACTGTAATTTTTTTGACTTTTTCTCTCTCCAGATATCCTGTATACAAATTTCTTCTGCCATTTTTAAAAAAGCCTTGGGTAGTATATTTCTTCCTTTTTTCCCTATTTTACTGCTTTTATAGTCTAGTTTCCTGTCTACAATTGCATTGAAGTCTCCTAACAAGCAGATGTTTTGATATTCTGTTTCCACTATTTTCTTATGTAGTTTTTGGTAAAATTCTTCTTGTTTGTTGTTTGGTGCATATATTGCTACCATTAGTATCTGTTTATAGTTTATCATTGTTTCCACCATTAATATTCTTCCTTCTTCATCTGCATAAATTTGTTTAGAATTTATTGTCTCTTTAACATATAAAACTACTCTTTTCGTTTGTTGTGCTGATGAGAAGTAGAGTTTCCCAATTTTTGGGCATTCCAAAAGTTTATGATGTTGTCTTTTTATATGTGTTTCTTGAAGGCAGACTATATCCATTTTTAATTTTTGTAGTCATGTAAAAAACTTTTTTCCTTTTTGCTAGGGAGTTCAATCCATTTATATTTATTGAGAGGATCCTGTTTTCCTTCTCCATTTTCTTTCATTATATTTAGGTTTTATTCTCTTAGTTGTTCTTGTCTGTCTTTGTTCTCTTGCCTTTGCCCCTTCTTCTTGGTCTATATTTTCTATTTCTTCTTCCTCTCTTTGTGCAGCTGCCTCTCCTAGTGCAACCTCTCCCTGTTTTCTACATTCCTTGTCTGTTTGAAATTCTGAACTTTTTTCTTCAAAGAAGTATCTGTAGCTCTCATAGAATTCCATTGCTTTGAAGATAGAGTCCAGTCTATATCTCTTAGAATCCCAATTGATTAGAATCCCTTCCGGGAGCAGCCATCTAAAGTTCACTCCTTTCTCAATTGATTTTTTGGTCAAAAATTGATATTCTTTTCGTGAATCTCTTATCCTTCTAGGAATCTGTTTGAGAACTACAATTTCCTTTTCTTTATATCGCAATGGGTCATCTCTCACCCATCTCAGTATTTCATTTCTTGTTGATTTTTTCACAAATCTGACATGTACCTCTCGGGAGTCTATGTCTTTTTGCATAGCTTGAATTGACTCTAAATGTTTGATCTATCTCTCCTTCCATTTCTTGTTTCCAAATTTCCAATGCATCTGCTAACTGTCAACGCTGTTAATATGGGATATTATTGCATTGACAAGATATGCAGAACTGTTTGGTATTTTTGGAGTTAAATCAGATGACATACAAAGGGAGGAGATTTGTGAAGAAAAGCGGGAGACAGGGAAGGGAAGTGAATCTTTGGCCTCCAGCCTAATTGGAAGACATAAATTATCACTGTAAGTAAGGGAGGAGTTTAGCAAGATAAGCTAGACACAAGCCAGAGAAATCCAGATTCTGGCATCCGCTTTGTAATGTGCCGAAGTATTGTTGCAGAACTCCTGGGAAGAAATGCAAAATAAAGTATCTAAAAGGGAAAATAATGTCTCAGGTTTCTTGGAATGCTTCTTCCTTCGGACCACAACATCATGCCAGAATCTAAAAACTTTTCAAACAACTGGAGGTGCATTACCCCACCTCTTTCTCCTAGCCTGGAGTGAGAATGACAGAATTCAGGAGCAAGCCAATCTATCATGAAACGGGAGTTTGTTGACTACAACCTGGCAGTGACTGATATCCCAGAGGGGGAAGTAACAGACAGCATGCTGTGGGAAAATGATTTTTGGCAGACGAATGAGAACCGGTGGACAGACAATGGGCAAACTGCCATTCGAGGCCTGGGTGAGTTACTGGAAATATCTCAAACCCCAGGGGAGAGAGGCAGAGACTCACCCCTGCAAAAAGAAGCCTACAGCCCCTCCAGTTCGTATCAGACAGCCTTTCAGACCCTGTCTTCCTCTATCAGGGACCCCAGCCCTGGAGAGAGAGGGAATCCATGTATGAGGCCTCTGCAACAATGGAGAGTATGGCATTCGAAGCAGGCAGGGAGCAGACGACGTTTGAGCTCACCACAGCTGATAGGGGCCTTGCAACAGCCTGAGAGGGAGCAAGAGCCAAAGTGGGGGCCCCAACAGCCTATAAATCCTCTGAACTTGCCACAACTAATGGAGACCTTGCAAAAGATTGGGGTGGTGCAGGGCCCAGGAGATCAGCAGCTAGAGGGAGGACGGCCACAACAAGGAGATTGGCCCCAGCCCCCGAACGTGCAACCCCTGGACATAAACCAGCAACCAGGATGGGGCCAGCAGCAGCAACAGCTACAGTGGGGGGCCCAACAACATATAATTACTCCACCATTCAGAGCAACCTTCGATGGGGACCCAGAGAAACTGATTTTTTTCCTCAACCAAGTACGCTCTCACTTGAATCGCTGGGCTTATCTCTACCCAGACCCAGGGGCTATGGTCGATGTGATTGCGTCCGGCCTAGAGGGAGAAGCATCCGAATGGCTGAACAATCTATATAATGAGCAAGCCCCAGAATTGGAAGACCCCCACCTCTTCCTCCTGGGTCTGAAAGAAAGATTTGAGGACCCATCCCTTGACTTAAAAGCAAGAGAACAAATCCACAAAATAAAACAAGCCGGCAGGCCTGGCCTGGAGTACGTGCGAGAGTTTTGCAAGATAGCAGGTCGGAAAGAGGGGTGGCCAGAGCAGTCCCTAATCCATCACTTCATTGAGGGATTAGATGATCACCTCTCCCAGGCCTGCATTATTCGAGCAGTACCTGACCGACTGCACGAGTGGTACCGGACAACGGTGAAGCTAGATGTTCAGCTCGCCCGCTATAAAAAGCCTTCCCCACCTGAATCTGAGCAGCAACCAGAGCAATCCGAACAATAATCACCCCCACGAGACCCTCCGGCTACCACGATGACTGAAAGAACCGGGCCACCTGCAAGCGCGTCAATAAAGTGTTTCCGGTGCGGAAAGAAGGGACATCGAGCAGCAAACTGTCCGGTCCCCTACCCCCAACTGCAGAGCAGTCCGGAACCAGCGACGAGAAGGAGACCTGCCCAGCGACTAATGAGAAAAAAATCCAACCGGGCCACGCAAGCACATGTTACCCAGATTACACCTCCCACACAAGAGAACGCCGGGACTCCAGGTGGACCCACCCCTGCTCTACCCTCCTTTGATGGCGATGACAAAGGGGAGAACGACCCGATGGTGAGTCGACAAATCCCATCTTTTTCACTGGCCGCCAAGCTTACAATCCCTAAGTCGGGGGCACAAATAGACTTAAATGTACTAATTGATTTTGGATGCACCTGATGCATTATTAGCCTACCCTTTGCCATGAAAATGGGCATACGGGCAAAACAACTCTCCAGCCCTGTGAGGTTCGAGCAAGCTGACGGCTCCCTGATGGGAGGGACTTTAGTCACACAATTAACTGAGCCCTTACGCCTAGAAATAGGGGCACACTGGGAATTTATTCAGTTCCTGGTGGCCCCAAAAATGACTGAGACTGTGATTCTAGGCTTAGCCTGGTTGGACAAATGGAAGCCATTTATCTGGTGGGAGAAAGGAATGAGAACTGTGAGACTACCTATAGGGCCTGAGCCTCCAACTGATTCAACTGACGTTGCGGGACACTTTAGGCCACCTAATGAGCGAGCACTCATACTTGCCTTACTGTCACCAGATGAATCACTCATCCCCAATGAATACCGGGACTTAGCAGAGGCATTTAGTGAAAATGAATGCGATGTCCTACCCCCTCACAGACCCAATGACTGTTCTATCGAACTGGTGCCAGGAGCCAAACTGCCACGCCCAAGAATGTACGCCCTGTCCCCCGTCGAGATGGAAGAGATGCAGCAATACGTGAATAAAAACTTAGCGAGGGGGTTCATTGAACGGGCCAAATCTACTGTGGGAGCCCCCGTGTTATTTAAAGAAAAAAAAAGATGGGTCTCTTCGTCTCTGCGTAGACTATAAGGGCCTCAACGCTGTGAGTGTGGAAAACAGATACCCCCTCCCCCTCTTAAAGGACTTATTAACTCATCTGGCTAAGGGGAGTGTCTTCACTAAATTAGACCTGAGAGAGGCGTACTACCGAGTGAGAATAAAAGAAGGAGATGAGTGGAAAACTGCCTTCAACTGCCCCATGGGGAGCTATCAATTCAAAGTCATGCCATTCGGACTACAGGGGCCCCCAGCCATATTCATGCAGTTGATTAATGAGGTCCTACATGAACACTTGTACAAAGGGGTTCTGGTGTACCTTGATGATATTCTGATATACAGCACGAATATGACTGATCACATAAAGCTGGTGAGAGAAGTGTTAAAGAAACTATTGAATGCCAAGCTTTATGCCAAATTGTCAAAATGTGAATTTCACCAGACCCGATTAGATTACCTCGGCTACAGAATCTCCAACGAAGGCATTGAGATGGATCCAGCCAAGGTGAAAACTATAATCGAATGGCAGCCCCCCAAAACCCGCAAACAACTCCAGAGCTTTCTAGGTTTTGCCAACTTCTACCGTCAATTCATCCCCTCTTTTGCCAAAATTGCCCTACCCCTTACAGATTTACTCAAAACAGGGAAAAAAGGAGGGAAGCCGCGACCGGGCCAACCACTAGCATGGACTATGAGCTGTCAAACAGCTTTTGAGAATTTAAAAAGACTATTTGCTGCCGAACCAGTCCTAAAGCACCCCTGTCTAGGGGAGCCCTTTGTAATTCAAGCCGACGCCAGTGATGTGGCAGTTGGAGCTGTATTGCTTCAAAAGAACAAGAATGGAGTCCTGCAACCCTGCGCCTACACCTCCAAAAAATTTACGGAAAGTGAACGGAGATGGGCAATATGGGAGAAGGAGGCCTTCGCAATTAGATGGGGGCTGTTAAACTGGCGACACTACCTGGAGGGGAGCAAGGTGCCATTCGAAGTATGGACAGATCACAAAAACCTAGAGGCACTGAAAACTCCTCGCAAATTGTCCCCAAAGCAAGTACGGTGGGCACAGTACTTTAACCGCTTCAACTTTACTCTAAAGTACATACCAGGGGAAAAAAACTTCCTAGCTGATGCGCTATCCAGATTGCCCCAATACAAAAGCGAACGTGAAGAAGTCAACGAGGAGATTATCTCCAATTCACAACCTGTTGCACAAATCACGCCTCGCAGGGTCCCAAATCTGGATGACCCTGGAGCAAAGAAAATAAAACGAGAGCTCCTCACCGATCAATGGTTCAAAGATAACCAAACCTCCTTGACGTGCCGGGATGGTTTGGCTTACAAAGGGGGGAAACTGTATTTGCCCGAATCCCTCCATCTCAATGCTCTCAAACACAGCCATGATGTAAAGCAGGCTGGACACTTTGGATATCTAAAAACACTACATCTCACCCGCCGGCAATTTTGGTGGCTGGGACTGAAACGAGATGTGGAAAACTATGTGAAGAGTTGTACCGTATGTGCTACAATGAAAAGAATACCGGGGAAAACCCCTGGATTACTGCAGCCGGTGGCAGACCCTTCCCAACCCTGGGAAGAAATAGCTATGGACTATACCTACCTGAGAGTAGAGGAAATACTGTCATCTGGACTGTAATAGACCTGTTTTCGAAGCAGGCTCATTTCATCGCCTGCAAAGGACTCCCATCTGCTCAACGACTGACTAAATTGTTCCTGAAACATATCTACCGACTGCACGGCGCCCCTAAGCGAATAATCTCAGACAGGGGGGTGCAGTTCACAGCAAGGTTTTGGAGGAGTTTTCTTAAATTAATTGTATCATCTCAAGGCTTGTCATCTGCTTTTCATCCGGTCACCAACGGAGCTGCAGAAGCCGCTAAGAAAATGGTGGAGCAATATCTCAGATGCTACGTGTCTTATTAACAGACGAACTGGACTGACCTCCTCCCTTTCGCAGAGGTGGCGTATAATAATTCTGTGCACAGCAGCACCGGCTATACACCTTTCAGAGTAGCCACAGGCAAAGAGTTCAGTCCAATTCCTGAATATCCCCAAGTGCCAACCGCTTCCCAGACACTTGACCAATGGGTGAGGGGATGGGAGGAAGTTTGGAGAAAAACAAAAACTGCTTTAAAAAAGACTTTTGAAACCTACAAAAAGCAAGCTGACAAAAAGAGGGCTCCCCAAAGAACATTCCAAGTTGGGGAAAAGGTTTATTTGTCAACCATATACTTACGCCTCAAATTACCCAGCAAGAAGTTAGGACCGAAATTCTTAGGACCTTTTCCTATCGTAAAGGTCATCAATCCAGTCACTGTAAAACTGAAACTCCCTAGACTTTTGGGTAAAATTCACCCTGTCTTCCACAGTAGCTTGTTAAAACCTTATCGGGGCTCCACTTTAAGACCTCCCCCGAAGAAAGCACCTGGGCCCCTCGTAGTTGTGGGGCAGACCCATTATGAAGTGAAACATATTCTTGATTCTAGAATTTTTAAAGGGAAATTGCAGTACCTAGTACAATGGAAGGGATACCCGATGTCTGAAGCCACTTGGGTGAAATCCAGTGAGGTGAAAGCTGACAGGCTCATCAAAAGGTTTCATACGAAATACCCCAACAAACCGAAGACTAGTCATTAATATATGCTTTTGTTTACATTACAGGATCTGTCCTTTTTGTAAGGGGGGCCGGATGTCAACGCTGTTAATATGGGATATTATTGCATTGACAAGATATGCAGAACTGTTTGGTATTTTTGGAGTTAAATCAGATGACATACAAAGGGAGGAGATTTGTGAAGAACAGCGGGAGACAGGGAAGGGAAGTGAATCTTTGGCCTCCAGCCTAATTGCAAGACGTAAATTATCACTGTAAGTAAGGGAGGAGTTTAGCAAGATAAGCTAGACGCAAGCCAGAGAAATCCAGATTCTGGCATCTGCTTTGTAATGTGCCGAAGTATTGTTGCAGAACTCCTGGGAAGAAATGCAAAATAAAGTATCTAAAAGGGAAAATAATGTCTCAGGTTTCTTGGAATGCTTCTTCCTTCGGACCACAACACTAACAGTTCTATCATCAGATCTGGGAGGTCTTCTTCTTTGTCTTCCACTATATTCTGAAATCTTAAAAAAAAATGCCTTCTCCATTTCCAGAACTGCCACTGAGTCCTCCAGATCTTTATTAGCTTGTATCAGCCTTTGGTTTTCTTCTTTTATTTCTTCTATCTTTTGATCAGTTTCCTCTGATTTATCTTCTATTTTCTGAATTCTTTATTTTTTGTGATCATTTGTTGAAAATTTTCTAATTATGAATTTAAATTGTTAATTTTATCATTAATTTTATCCAAATTGTCTTTTGTTTCGTCATGATTTGTTTTCTTGTGTCTTCTTTATGCGAAGTTATCGCCTCTTGTATTAATTGTAATGTGGGCCGCATTTCTTTCTGGAAGTTGTTAGTTTTTTCTTGCTGAAGCATTGAATCAATTGATCTCTGGTAGACTGGGCTGGGTGCACCAGAGGACGGTGCTGAGGAGGGCTTCTTGCCTGTTTTAGTCAAGCTTGGAACACTCATTTTTGTCCCCCCCTCAGACTTTTCTATCCAATCTATTATATCCCCTAATTATCAGCTTTATAAAAAACAAACAATCTTATAAGCCATATCACAATACAATATTTAGATTCCCATTTGTATTTTAAATCATCCCAAATAGTTCTTGTAGTTCTGTAGCCTTTGTAATCCAATAGTCCAGTTTATAGATCTACCACCAAAGGAAGGAATAGAAAAATAGCAATATATATATATATATATAATCCAACAGTGTCTTTCAGCACCAAGACAAAGCCTACCACAGCTCTTCAGTTCAGAGAGACCCAAGAATAGTTCCAGTCAGCCAGCCTTTAGAATCCAGAGTGTCCAGCTGCTACAATTAGTAATCCAAAAGGCCAAGAAAAAACTAGCCAAGAATCAATTTTCTTTCTGTCTCTAGGTAGTTCTTTACACTGTGAGTCACTCAATGTTTATGATCCAAACAGGCCTACTTCAAAGTAGTTTATAGTTTCTACCATGCAGGAAAACAACCCAAAGAGTTTTTTCCCCCTTTTTCCAGGTGCAGTCTGCAAAGTGAAAGTTCCCAGGAACATCAAAGAGTCTAGCTGTCAACGCTGCTAACATCGGATGTTCTTGCTTTGACAACAGATGAAAATGCAGCCATTTTCTCTATGCTTTTAGAATCAGTTGGTGCTGGGAGGGGGGGACTGGGATGAGAGTTCAGTTAGCCATAATAATAATAACTCTGCCGTGGGAATCCAAGGACAAACTGGGTCCAGAGCTGATAATGTTTGGTGGGCTGGAGAGCTGGGGAGAAAGCCCACGCTTCAAGCTAATGGGGGAATGTGATTTATGACTGTTTATTGGGGGGTGGGAATTGTACTTTGTTACTTTGGACTGGACAGCCATTTGTCTGAAATGGTATAGGGTTTCCTGCCTGAGCAGGGGGTTGGACTCGATGACCTCCAAGGTCCCTTCCAACTTTATTATTATTATTATTATTATTACTTTGTATCCAGGGGAGGGGAATTTAGTTTTTGGGTTCAACTATGTAGTGCCGATACTTTGTTTCCCGAATAAAAGATTCTTTAAGGAAAACAATGCCTCGAAGTTCTTTTGAGGGGTTTCATCTGTCAGAACCATGACATCAACCCCAAAATTGCAATTTTTACCTATCCATCCTGGGGTCCCGAGCTCCAGTTGCTGTCCCTAAAGTCGAGGAATAGACCGACAAAGATTCGGGGAAGATCTCAACATGGAAAAGGAAGGGGCGGATGAGACCAGCATCCCAGCCATGGCTGCCACCTCAGAGGAGGCGCCGGCGGAGAAGGAAACGTTTCAGGTCTCCAAGATGGGGGCAAGACCCAAGCCGCGAGGATAATTGATCTGGTCGTCGGACTGGACCCTACCTAGTGGAGATTCCAGATACCTCGAGACGGCTTTGCCACAATCAAGTGCTTCAAAGGCAGATGAGGTTGAGCTGCAAAGAGGGGCTTCTCGCAAGTTGCGTTCCCCGGACCGATGGAGAGCCACGAAATCGACTACCACTGAGGACTCTGGTGAGTGGAAGTACCTGTCCACAGTCCATAGTCAATCAGTGGAGAAGTTGGTGGAGAGATTCAAGGAGCTAGAGATGAGAAGTGGGGAACAACCCTCCTGTTCTCCATACGCAATCGATCATGATGATCGGCGGGGCAGTCACCAACTCATGCCAAAGGGAAGCCCCAGTCCCACCTGCGCAGGGCAAGCGGCTTCCCCGTCCACGAAGCCACCTACATTAGCCTCCAGCCCCGCAGAAAGGGACAGCCCCAGTCACCCCTCCAGACATGGCAGCCCGGATTGCCGTCGCCCCTTCAGAAGCCCAGATCGCCGCCAGTGAGACAAGAGCCCAAGCCGCCACCGGGACAGCTGAAGCCTGGACCGACGTGCCTACCTGCCATCCAGCCCAAGGCCTCGACAGCAATGGGGGATGCCACAGCCTCCACAGCAGGGAGGCCAACAGCTGCTGGCGGTGCAGCAACAGCATTAGGGGTGGCCGCAGCCCCCGAATGTGCAACAGCAGCTGGGGGCCTTGCCGCAACTGGGGATGATACAGCCACCAGGGGGTCCGGAACTGTTGGAAGCACAGCAGCAGCAGTGGGGCTGGCCACCGCCTCTGAATGTGCAGCAACTGCTGAGGGTCCCGCAACCACTGGGGATCCCGCAACAACCACCGCTGGGGCCGCAGGGGGGCCTACAACAACTGGGGATGCCACAACCGCCCGTAGGTCAGCAGCAATGGGGTTGGCAACAGTTGGCAACAGCCCCCGAACGTGCAGCAACCACTGGGAGGCCTGCAGCAACTGGGGGTGCTAATTCAGCAGCCACTGAGACCATTGGGGGTCCTACAGCAATTGGGGATGCCACAGCCGCCGGGGGGACAGCAGCCGCCAGCAGTGCAGCAACAGCAGTGGGGGTGGCCGCAGCCCCCGAACATATTCCAACCACTGGGGGGCCTGCAGCAACTGGGGATGCCGCAGCCACCATGGGGAGGTCAGCAACCGTTGTGGGTGCAGCATCCACAGTTGGGAGGCCAGCAACCACCGGGAATGCAGGCTCACTGGGGAGCGCAGCAACCGTTGATGGTGCCACCCCTTAGAGCAACTTTTGATGGAGACCCGGAGAAGCCAATCTTCTTCCTCAACCAAGTGCATTCCCACATGAACCGCTGTGCCTATTTCTACCTGAATCCAGCCGCTATGGTCGACGTGGTTGCGACCAACCTGGAAAGGGAAGCATCCGAGTGGCTGAACAATTTATACAACGAACAAGCACCTGAGTTGGGGGACCTCCACCTTTTCCTCCTAGGACTGAGAGTAAAGTTTGAGGACCCATCCATAACCCTCAAAGCGGAGGAGCAAATTCATAAAATAAGACAAGCTGGTAGGCTTGCACTGGAATATGTGCAAGAGTTTCGCAAGATAGCCGGCCAAATAGAGAGGTGGCCCGAGCAATCCCTAGTCCATCATTTCAAGGAGGGACTGGATGATCACCTCTCCCAGGCTTGTGTCTATCGAGCGGTCCCTAATCAATTGCAAGAATGGTACCAGGCAGCAGTAAGGATGGTCGTCGAGCTTGCCCGCTATAAGAAGCCACCACTGGAAGAAGCCAGGCTGAGGCCAGATCAACCCAAATGGCCGCCACCCCCCCCAAAAGCCTCCAACTGCCGTGACCGCTGAAAAACCCAAGCCACCTGCAGGCCCATCGATCAAGTGCTTCAGGTGTGGGCAACAGGGACATCAAGCAGCGAGTTGCCCAGTCCCTTACCGTCAACAGCAGAATAGACCGGGACCACCAGCGAGGAAGAAACCAGCCCAGCAGCCGGCAAAAGAGAAATCCAACTGGATCACGCGGGAACCCATTGCCCAAGTCACGTCGCCCATGCAGGAGAGTGCTGAGGCCCAAACCGGACCTGCCGCTGCTCTGCCCTCCTACGACAGCGACGACGAAGGAGAGAATGACCCGATGGTGAGTCGACCTGTTCCACCTTTTTCTCTGCCTGCCAAGCTCATAATCCCTAAGACGGGGGCACAGGTAGATCTGAAAGTACTAGTGGACTCAGGATGTTCCCGGTGCGTTATTAGCTTGCCACTTGCCCTGAAAATGGGCATACAAGCAAGGCTGCTCACCAAACCCGTGAGGTTTGAGCAAGCCGATGGCTCCCTAAAGGGGGGAACTTTAGTCACGCAATTAACTGAACCCATACGCTTAGAAATAGGTGAGCACTGGGAGTTCATTCGCTTCATGATGGCTCTGAAAATGACTGAGGCTGTGATCCTAGGGCTAGCCTGGTTAGACAAATGGAAGCCGTTTATCTGGTGGGAGAAGGGAATGAGAACTGTGAGATTACCTATAGGACCCAAGCCCCCCCTTAACTCGACTGACGTTACTGAAGAGTTTAGCCCATCTAATGAGCTAGCGAAAATAGCTGCTCTGTCTCAACCAGGTGAGCCACTCGTCCCCAGAGAGTACCGGGACCTAGGGGAGGTGTTTAGTGAGAAAGAATGCGACAACCTACCTCCCCACCGGCCTAATGATTGCTCTATTGAACTGTTACCGGGAGCTAAACTCCCACGACCGAGGATGTACGCCATGACCCTTCTTGAGATGGAGGAAATGCAGCAGTATGTGAACAAGAACCTAGCGAGGGGATTTATTGAACGGGCCAAATCTCAGGTGGGAGCTCCGGTGTTATTTAAAGAAAAAAAAGATGGGTCGCTTTGTCTCTGCATGGACTATAAAGGGTTTAACGCTGTGAGCGTGGAAAACAAATACCCCCTCCCCCTCCTGAAGGACTTACTAACCCACCTGGCAAAGGGGAGTGTCTTCACTAAATTGGACCTGAGAGAGGCATATTACTGAGTGAGGATAAAAGAGGGAGATGAGTGGAAGACTGCTTTTAACTGTCCCATGGGGAGCTACCAATTTAAAGTCATGCCGTTTGGACTACAGGGGGCTCCAGCTGTCTTCATGGAGCTGATCAATCAGGTACTACATGACCATTTATACAAAGGGGTTTTGGTGTACCTTGATGATATCCTGATATACAGCACGAATATGGCTGACCACGTAAAACTAGTGAGAGAAGTACTAAAGAAACTGCTGAATGCCAGACTTTATGTTAAACTATCAAAGTGTGAGTTTCACCAGACCCGACTAGATTATCTTGGCTACAGAATTTCTAGTGAGGGCATTGAAATGGACCCAGCTAAAGTGAAAGTCGTAATTGAATGGCAACCCCCAAAGACTCGCAAACAGCTTCAGAGCTTTCGAGGATTCGTCAACTTTTACCGCCAGTTCATCCCCTCCTTTGCTGAAATTGCTTTACCCCTTACAGACTTACTGAAAACAGGCAAGGAGGGAGGGAACCCACGACCGGGCCAGCCACTAGCATGGACTATGAACTGTCAAACTGCTTTTGAGAATTTGAAAAGGCTATTTGCAATCGAGCCGGTCTTAAAACATTCTTGTCCAGGGAAACCCTTTGTGATTCAAGCCGATGCCAGCGACGTGGCTGTCGGAGCTGTGCTATTGCAAAAGAACCAGGGTGGGGTCCTACAACCCTGCGCCTACACCTTGAAAAAATTCACTGATTGTGAGAGGAGGTGGGCTGTGTGGGAGAAGGAAGCCTTCATGATTCGTTGGGCTCTATTAAACTGGCGACACTATCTAGAAGGGAGCAAGGTGCCTTTCGAGGTATGGACTGATCACAAAAACCTAGAGGCACTGAAAACTCCCCGCAAATTGTCCCCGAAACAAGTACGATGGGCGCAATACTTTAACCGATTTAACTTCACCCTAAAGTACATACCGGGAAAAAAAAAAACTTTTTGGCTGATGCTTTATCCAGACTGCCCCAATACAAAAGCCAGCGTGAAGAGGTTAATGAAGCAATTATATCTACTCCACAAACTGCTTCTCAACTAATGCCGCACAGAGTCCCACCTTCGAGAGCTTCAAACCCCGACGACCCTGGGGCAAAGAAAATAAAACAGGAGCTTCTCACTGACCAATGGTTCAAAGACAATCAAACCTCCCTAACATGCAGGGATGGTTTGGCTTACAAAGGGGGGAAGTTGTACTTGCCTGAAACCCTCCGTCTTAACAGGCTCCGACATGGCCATGACGTAAAACAGGCTGGGCACTTTGGATATTTAAAAACACTACACCTAATCCGCCGGCAATTTTGGTGGCCGGGATTGAAACGGGACGTAGAGAACTATGTCAGGAGTTGTGCTGTATGTGCCACCATGAAAAGAATCCCAGGGAAACCCCCTGGACTATTACAACCGGTGGCAGACCCTTCCCAACCATGGGAAGAAATTGCTATGGATTTTATAGTAGACCTACCTGAAAGCAAGGGAAATACAGTTATCTGGACTGTGATAGATCTGTTTTCAAAGCAGGCTCACTTCATTGCCTGCAAAGGGCTCCCGTCTGCCCAGCGGCTAACCAAGATGTTTCTGAAACACATCTACAGACTGCATGGTGCATCGAAACGTATAATCTCAGACCAGGGGGTGCAGTTTACAGCCATGTTTTGGAGGGGTTTTCTTAAGCTAATTGGATCGTCTCAAGGACTGTCGTCGGCTTTTCACCCATCTACCAATGGGGCGGCTGAATCTGCGAACTCAATGGTGGAGCAGTATCTCAGATGCTATGTGGATTATCAGCAGATGAACTGGACTGAACTCCTCTCTTTTGCAGAGGTGGCTTACAATAACTCTGTTCACAGCAGCACCAGTTTCACACCTTTTAAAGTGGCCACAGGAAAAGAGTTCAGCCCAATACCCGAATATCCTCAGGGACCCTCCACTTCCCAAACTCTTGATCAGTGGGTGAGGGGGTGGGAAGAAGTCTGGAGAAGCATGAAAATTGCTTTGAAAAAGGCTTCTGAGACATATAAAAAGCAAGCAGATAAAAAGAGAGCTCCTCAAAGGTCATTCCAAGTTGGGGAAAAGGTTTATTTGTCCACAAAATATTTATGGCTTAAGTTACCTAGTAAGAAGTTAGGACTGAAATACTTAGGACCCTTCCCCATCGTAAGGATCATTAACCCGGTCACGGTAGAATTAAAGTGTCATGGTTCCGACAGATGAAACTCTTCAAAGAACTTCGAGGCATTGTTTACCTTAAAGAATCTTTATTTTCAGTAGCATAGCATCGGCACTGGCATAAACGAAGCCAAAAACTGAATTCCCCTCCCCTGAGTACATAGTATTAAAACACAATTCCCTCCTCCAATTAACAGTCATAAATCACATCCCCCAATTAGCTTGAAGTGCAGGCTTCCTCTCCAGTTCTCCAGCCCACCAAGTCCTTATCATCTCTGGTTACAATAACCTTGCTTCTCACGCTAGGTCTAGTGTTATTATGTCTAGCTGGACTCTTGTTCACATCCTCCCTCCCAGCATCATCTAACTCTAAAAGCAAAAGGTAAAAGATGGCTACATTTCCATCTGTTGTCAATGCAAAAACATCCGATGTTAGCAGCATTGACATAAAGCTTCCCAGGCTCTTAGGAAAATTCCACCCTGTGTTCCATTGTAGCCTGCTGAAACCTTTTTGGGATTCCACCTTACGACCTCCCCCTAAGAAGGCACCTGGACCCCTCGTAGTAGCAGGACAGACTCACTATGAAGGGAGGCGTATTCTTGATTCTAGACTTTTTAAAGGAAAACTACAGTACTTAGTGCAATGGAAAGGGTATCTGTTGTCTGAAGCCACCCGGGTAAAATCTAGCAATGTAAAAGCTGACAGATTCATTAATAAGTTCTATAAGAAACACCCTAACAAACCAAGAGGCAACCCTTAACGTATGATTTTGTTTGCATTACAGGATTTATCCTTTTTTTAAGGGGGACCAGATGTCAACGCTGTTAACATCGGATGTTCTTGCTTTGACAACAGATGAAAATGCAGCCATTTTCTCTATGCTTTTAGAATCAGTTGGTGCTGGGAGGGGGGGGACTGGGATGAGAGTTCAGTTAGCCATAATAATAATAACTCTGCCATGGGAATCCAAGGACAAACTGGGTCCAGAGCTGATAATGTTTGGCGGGCTGGAGAGCTGGGGAGAAAGCCCGCGCTTCAAGCTAATGGGGGAATGTGATTTATGACTGTTTATTGGGGGGGGGGGGAAATTGTACTTTGTTACTTTGTATC
>JALGBA010002750.1:0-46015 GCA_023970755.1 Azemiops feae | reverse complement strand
AAGGAGGCGGCTGGATGCCGGCAGGAGAGACGGATTGGGTCCAGGTGAGTGGGGGTCCTGCCGGGAGCTGGAGGTGAACTGAAGAAAAGGGAGGGGGGAGAGAGGAGAGGGTATAAAAGAACGTGGTTTGGGTGGGGAAAGGGGAAAAAAGACACCAGGAAAGGTTTAAATGCTTTAAACAAATGTAATTAGTTTTACCCCCTTTAATTCAGTCTGTCTGTGGCTTTTACAAAGTTTTCTTTGAAAGTAAACAGGCTTAATTAAAAGCTAAAGCTTTTCGCAATTGCCGGAACCTTCCAGAACCTTCCAGAACAGATTTGCAACATTGTGACACGTGACACGCCTGAGGCAGTTAAAGAGAAAAAAAAACGGAGTTTCTGTTTCTTTATTTTCTTGCATTGCACTTGATTTCTGTGTCTTTAAGGGTACAGGGAAGGGATTGGGGGGTGTTTGTGTGCACGTGGAAGAGCTCAGAAGGGCAAACCAGCTAACTCAGGAGTCTACAGACTTAGCAACTTTAAGACCTGTGGACTTCAACTCCCAGAATTCCTCAACCAGCCATGAGGGCTGAGGAATCCTGGGAGTTGAAGTCCACAAGTCTTAAAAGTGCCAAGTTTGAAGACCCCTGAACTAGCTGGTAGTGGTGCATATTAATAAACATGGATAAATTATCATACATTTATCAGTGCAAAGGAAAAGGAATCAGTAAAGGAACAAAGAGCATAGAATGAGGCATGCAAAGAGTGCACTCCTGTGTTATTTGGCATAGCGGCCAGAAGGGACTACAAAGACCATCTATAGCACAGGGCTGCAAACGGTGCCTTCCTGTGGTTATTTTGGCCATAGCGGCCTGACAGGGACTACAAAGACCATCTATAGCACAGGGCATGAAAAGGGTGCCCTACTGTGGTTATTTTATGTATAGCAGCCTGAAAGGGACTACAGCGACCATATATAACACAGGGCACGCAAAGACTGCGCTCCTGTGGTTGTTTTGGAATAGCAGCCACCCAAGGAAATAAACCTTACCCCAAAGTGGGCAAAAAAGTCAGGCTTTCCTAAAATGTGTTGGTCACTGCGTTGGTCATTTTGGGGACAAAGTCATCAGAATGCGGCATTACCTCGACCTAACTCTCCTCTAACCGCAAAATGGGTCAAAGGTCAGGCCGTAGTCTCTCCTTACCCAAAAGAGGGCCAAAAAGTCAGGCTTTCCCAAGACGTGAAAGACTATGTTTGTTATTTGGGGGGGCAAAGTCATCAGAATGCAGCCTTACGTCGACCTAACTGTTTCCTAACCGCAAAGTGGGTCAAAAGTCAGGCCGTAGTCGGAGAGTGCTTCCGGTGTGTGCTGACTGTAGACCCGGGGAAAATTGCTCCGCTCCCCGGGTCCGAAATTTCTTCGCTGGCGGGCCCATTTGGGCTAAATGCCACCCTGGAGGGGTGGCCACCGAAGGGCGAACCTTTGAGGAACAGGAGCCGGCGGTAGCCGGCTTACTGAACCCAAAGCAGCCCCTGGAACCAGCAAAAGAAAGGCGGATCGCATTTATGCGAGCCACCATTCCCAGCTGATCGTCGGAGACAGAAAACAGCTGATTTGGAAGGCAAGCAGCTCGGACGGGTGAGAATACGCTTCTTTTCTCTTTATGAAGTGGATTTAATGGAAGACTGTCTTTAAAACGAAGCTGGAAGGCTGAAGGGGGGAAGGAGGTGGATTTACTCCCCCCCCCTCCCGGATAAACGGCGGTTTAAGCGTAAGAACCAATTTGGATTACTTTAAAAACTTTAAACTTTTCTAACTGGAGAAAATATCTTATTTTGGAAGGAGAGGAGGACTTAATTGGGAAAGCTACTCTGTTTTTTTTTCTTGTTGCTACTTTTACTAACTTTAAAGAACTTTAAGAAACTTTGAAACTAAGTTCCCACTTCGGACATCTTTTTTTTCTTTTTTTTTTTTTTACCACCTAGAGCAGGGGTAGGCAACCTTGGCTCTTTTATGACTTGTGGACTTCAACTCCCAGAATTCCTGAGCCAGCCATGCTGGCTCAGGAATTCTGGGAGTTGAAGTCCACAAGTCATAAAAGAGCCAAGGTTGCCTACCCCTGACCTAGAGGCTACATTGTAATTTTCCTCTCTTTGTTCTCTGATAGCTTTGTTTATTCAGCTGCAAGACTTGGCTGTAAGCCCAGACATTCTTATCTCTCTCAGAAGCTATTGAGAGGGAAGTTCCCAGCTCCTTCTGTGAATGTTTGGTCTTTTTAATTAGCTATATATTTTCTACAGTAAAAAAATAGGGTTTTGTTTTTTCTTGTGGGTGACTGTGAAATAATTTTTTTTTAATTTACAATTAGATTATTTTTCGTTATAATATTTTTGTTTTTACATTACAATTCTTTCTTTTTTCTTCTTTTTGATTTTTTTTTTTTTGGGTATAAATACATCTCTTTTTTGGCCCTTCTGTTTGCTCTTTTTACTTTTACTTTTTTATTCTCCCTCCTTTCGGGATGGTTCCAGAAATTTTTTGTTGTTCCCCTTTTTTTTTCCTCTTTTCTTAATTAATTTTTGTTGGAATTATTAGCACTTTTTTCTTTTTTTCTTTTTTTTTCCCGTTAAAAGTACATGTGCCTTGTCTCCTGATAATAGGAGGGCATTGGATTACAATTGGCCATTGGGCCCTCTGGTGGATTATAAGTAAACACAACAACTAGAAGATGAGCATCTCAAATTTGGCTAAAGGGGTGAAGAAGGGCTCTTCAGCCCCCGCTTCAACCTCAGTGAGCCCAGCTCCTCAAAAATCAATTACTACATTTTTACAACAGGAAACTCAACAAAAAGATACGCAAGCGATACTCCAAGCAATCGCAGACTCTAAAATGGAAATGAAAAAAGATTTGGATAAAAATTATGAAGACTTGAAAAGTGATCTTTTTAAAATGGATCAAAAAATGGAAACTTTCCAACAGGCGATGATAGATACTCAACAAAGAATACAAAAAATAGAAGATAAGTCGGAGATGGTGGATCAGAAATTAGAAGCATTACAAGATGAAAACCAGAGATTGGCGCATGTCAACGCGGAATTGGAAGATAGTCTCGCTGTCATCGAGATGGAGCGTGCGTCATACTTTTTGAGATTCCAAAACATTACGGAAGAGAAAGATGAGAACCTGTTAGAGTTGATGTGTGAGCTATTGGCGGATCGACTTGGACTGGAAATGGATCAAATGAAAAAAGAACTGGACCAGGTCTTTAGAGTCAACTCAAGCTATGCAAGAAGAAATAGAGTTCCCAGAGAGGTCCATGTAAGATTTCTTAAAAGAACAATACGAGATGAGATTTTGAGAGCCATAAGAGACCAACCACTGAAATATAAAGATAAAGAACTTCTAGTTCTTAAACAGATCCCAAAGAGAATAAGAGAAGCACGAAGAGAATATCAATTTTTGACAAGGAAACTACTGAACAAAGGAATAAATTTTAGATGGTTGGTCCCAGAAGGATTATTAATTTTTTGGGACTCGAGAAGATATAGATTGGATACCCCATTTAAAGCAGAGGAATTTTTTAACAATCATAGAACATTTCTGGAAGAAGGCGATATCAGATCTAAGAAACCAGAGGAAGAAGCAGGAGCATCGAAACAAACAGAAGAGGAAGAACCTAAAAAGACTCAATCAGAAGAAGACGTAAGACCCAAAGATCAGAGACAGATAACTTCTCCTAGAAGACTGAGATCTAAGTACAATTAAAACTATGGATGAAATTGGAATTTTTTCAACAAATATAAATGGTCTTAATTCCCCATCAAAAAGGAGTAAAATATTTTACAGATTACAAAAATTAAAAATGGACATAATTTGTCTCCAAGAGACACACATAAAAAGACAACACTTTAGACTTCTAGAACAACCAAAAATAGGCAAACTTTATTTCTCATCGGCACTGCAAAAGAAAAGAGGGGTAGCTTTCTATATAAAAGAGAAGATGAGCCCAAAACAAATTTATGTTGATGATGAAGGAAGACTATTAATGGTGGAAATTACATGGAACCAAAAACAAATTTTGATGATTGCGATATATGCCCCCAATGAGAAACAAGATCAATTTTTTCAGCAACTATATGATAAGTTAATGGAATTAAATTATCAAAATCTTTGTATTCTTGGAGACTTTAATGCGATAACTGACGCAAAACAGGACTACAAGAGCCACAAACAAGGCAAAAAAGGGGGAAACACCTTATCTAATTCCTTTCTAGAGATGAAAGACGAATTAGGTATACAAGATATATGGAGAGAAATGAACCCAGATAAAGCACAATACACATTCTACTCAAATAGACATAAATCCTGGTCACGAATTGACATGATATGGACTTCCTATGATTTAAAGACTATGATACAGGAGATTGAAATAGAACCTAATATTTGGGCAGACCATAACCCAATTAGAATGACATGGAAAGGAACTAGAAAGAAATTAAGATGGTGGTTCAACAAAGCTATATTGAAAGAAAAGGAATTTTTGCAATTAGCAACGAAAGAAATGGATTTTTTTTTTAAAATAAATAAGAAAGAAGAAACTTCTATTCAAAATGTATGGGATACAGCGAAAGCATATTTTAGGGGAGTGGTTATAACCTATGTGGCTAAAAAGAATAAAGAAAAGAAACAATCACAACTCAGATTGAGAGAACAATTTAGTAAATTGGAAACGGAGCTACGAAATGATCCACAAAAGAAAGAATTGAAGATACAGATGGAAGTAATAAAACACAAACTAAATCTAATGGAAATGGACATAAGGGCACAACAGATTAAACGAAGTAAACAGAACTTCTTCGAAAATGCCAATAAACCCGGAAGATGGTTGGCATATAAATTGAAAAAAGAAAGGGAAAAAAGATTGATAAGTAAACTACAAGATACAAAAGGCCAATTGTATTGTCACAATGAGGCAATTAAAAAAATTACTATAGCATATTATGAGACACTCTATAAAACTGAGGTGGTTTCGAATGAGACAATACAGGAATACTTAAAAGAAGCGGATCTTCCAAAAGTACCAGAGAATATACAATACATATTAAATGAGAATATAACAATGATGGAAATTACAGAGGCAATAAAAAAACAAAAAAAGGATAAAACTCCGGGACCTGATGGTCTCCCTGCAGAATTTTATATAGCTTTACAAGACATTGTAAGCCCGATTCTGAAAGACCTTTGTAATGAAGCTTTCTTAGAGACAAAAATACCAAATTCCTGGAAAGAAGCCAACATCTCTCTTATACTTAAAGAAGATACTGACTGTACACAAATTAAAAACTACAGACCAATATCTTTACTAAACGTGGATTATAAAATATTTACCACAATAATGGCAGAAAGAATGAAGAAATTTTTGATTGAATTCGTTCATCCAGACCAAAATGGCTTTTTACCAAAAAGACAGATAAAGAACAATTTAAGGATTATTTTAAATGTGTTGGAGTATTATGAAAACCATCCAGGGAAACAGTTGGCACTTATATTTCTTGATGCACAAAAAGCTTTTGATAATCTTAATTGGCAATTTTTATTTCAACAGTTGAAGGAGATGGACTTTGGCGGAAATTTTATAAACGCAATTCAAGCAATTTATAATAAACAATCAGCAAGGATATTTATAAATGGAGACTATACAGACAGCTTTGACATTAAAAAAGGCACAAGGCAGGGATGCCCATTGTCCCCTTTGTTATTCATTTTTACATTGGAAGTGTTGGCTAGAAATATTAGGCAAGATATTGAGATTAAAGGATTGGAGATAAAAGATCAAAAATATAAACTACAGGCTTTTGCGGATGATTTAGTTTTTATTTTGGAGGAACCACTAGAGACGGCTGTTAAACTCTTGCGGAAAATAGAGAAATTTGGAGAAGTCGCGGGGTTGAAGATAAACAGGGAAAAGACAAAAGTATTAACGAAGAATTTAACAGATAAACAAAAAATTCAATTTGCTAAAAAGACAAACCTTCAAATAGCGAAAAAAGTTAAATATTTAGGTATCTACTTAACTTCAAAACATACAACAATAAAAGAAGACAACTACGAGAGATTATTAAAACAAATAAAAATGGATTTGGAGAAGTGGAAAAATCTTCAATTATCATTATTAGGAAGGATAGCGACTGTTAAGATGAATATTCTACCTAAGCTAATTTTTCTCTTTCAAACAGTCCCTGTCAAGTTAAATCAAAAATTCTTTGATGAACTAAACGCTACAATAATTAGATTTATATGGCAAGGTAAAAAAGCCAGAATTAAAATTAAATTATTACAAGATTCTAAAGACAGAGGGGGCTTTGGACTCCCGGATTGGAGACTTTACTATCAGGCAGCTATTTTGCTTTGGCTTAAAGAATGGATTACATTGAGAAACAAAAGGCTTCTTTATTTAGAGGGGCATGATTTGCAATTAGGTTGGCATGCATTTTTGTGGTATGAGAAAAATAAGGTACACAAATATTTTCAAAATCATGCTATAAGGAATGTATTGTTTTCAGAGTGGGAAAAAATTAAACATAAAATGTATATGAAAATACCTGAGTGGATTTCGACAATGGAAGCCTTCTCCTATCCAAATTTAATTAACTATGATAAACTTGTTAGCTATAAAGATATTTTGGACAAAGATGGGAAACTTAAAGACAGACAAATTCTTCAGCAACAGGGTATTGATTTAACATGGTGGTCTTACTTGCAAATTCAGACAAGACATGAAAAAGATATAAAGTCTACAGGATTTTATAAAGAACAGACACCGTTAGACAAAATATTGTTAAAAACTGATGAACATTTGATTAAAAAACTCTATAAATTTCTGCTAAGCTGGAAGATGGAAGAAGAACAAGTAAAAGAAACAATGATAGTATGGGCTAAGAATTTTGGATATTCTATAGACTTAGAAGATTGGCAAAAACTATGGGATCGAAATATGAAACTTACTAAAGCGGCCGCATATAAGGAGAATTTATATAAAATGTTTTATAGATGGCATATGACACCAGTTAGATTAGAGAAAATGTTTAAAAATGTATCAAATATGTGTTGGAAATGTAAACAAAAACCAGGAACTTATTATCATATCTGGTGGATATGTCCTAATGCAAAGATATACTGGCTTAAAATTCATAAATGGCTAGAAAAGATAACTCAGATACAGATAGAATTTAAACCGGAATTGTTTTTATTAGGAATATTAAGATCTAATTACGGAAAAGAGAATGAATATTTAATCTTACATATATTAACAGCCGCGAGAATAGCATTTGCCCAATTTTGGAAAAATGAAAAGACACCACCTGACCAGACTATTATTATGAAAATATTGGAATGTGCAGAAATGGATAGACTAACTTTAGAAATTAAAGAGAAAGAAGACACAATTTTTTTTAAAACATGGGAAAAATTTTATCAATGGTTAGCAATAAGACAGAATGAAAAAGGATGATGAAATTAAATAAGATAAATGATGTATTTTCTTTTGAATATTATTTTTTTAACTTTTTGGTTAGATGTTTACATTTAACTATAATTAATTATAATTAAAAGCGGTATATTGATATTTATATTTAACTATATTTACTTAGTTATACATCACTAATAGTATATTGATTATTGTTACTTATAGAATGAATGATATGTATTGGCTTAAGTTTTTACCATTAATAGTGATAAATTCATTAATATAGCTTTTTAATACTATGTTAATCATGTATATTTACTATGTATACCCGGACGATAGTCTGCTTGCTAAAGCGTTGATTTAATGTTGGGGTTAACCCCATTATTGTATCTACCCCTACCCTTGGTTTAATCCTTGTTTTTTACCCCATGTTATACCTCTACCTACCCTTCCCTTTCTATCCCGATAAAAAAATAATAAAACATATTTAAAAAAAAAAAAAAAAAAAAGTCAGGGCCGTATCTCTCCTACCCATAGAGGGCAAAAATGTCAGGCTATTTCCTAAGGTATGAAAGACTATGTTGGTTATTTGGGGGGCAAAGTCATCAGAATGACTTTATTATTATTATTACATTATTAGAAGCCTTGATATTAATCATAATAGAGCAACGGGAGGCCCAAGGGCTGCAGAACAGGCACAGAAGAAGGAAACCTGCTTCAAAACACTTAAACCGAGTTAAAAAGGCCTATGATGGCCTAAGTGCTAATGCTATGGGACAGAAAGCAGTGCCCTCCAGTGGACAAGGCAGGAATAGCAGCCACACAAGGAAATAAACCTTACCCCAAAGAGGGCAAAAAAGTCAGGCTTTCCTAACATATCACAAACTGTGTTGGTCATTTTGGGGGCAAAGTCATCAGAATGCAGCCTTACGTCGACCTAACTCTTTTCTAACCCCAAAATGGGTCAAAAGTCAGGCCGTAGTCTTTCTTTACCCAAAAGAGGGCAGAAAAGTCAGGCTTTCCCAAGATATGAAAGACTATTTTTGTTATTTTAGGGGCAAAGTCATCAGAATGCAGCCTTAGGTTCACCTTACTCTATTCTAACCCCAAAATGGGTCAAACCTAAGGCCCTAGTCTTTCCTTACCCAAAAGAGGGCAAAAAAGTCCCTAAGGAGGCGGCTGGATGCCGGCAGGAGAGACTGATTGGGTCCAGCTGATTGGTGCTCCTGCCGGGAGCTGGAGGTGAACTGAAGAAAAGGGAGGGGGAGAGAGGAGAGGGTAAAAAAGAAAGTGGTTTGGGTGGGGAAAGGGAAAAAAAGACACCAGGAAAGGTTTAATCGCTTTAAACAAATGTAATTAGTTTTACCCCCTTTAATTCAGTCTGTCTGTGGCTTTTACAAAGTTTTCTTTGAAAGTAAACAGGCTTAATTAAAAGCTAAAGCTTTTCGCAATTGCCGGAACCTACCAGAACCTTCCAGAACAGATTTGCAACATTGTGACACGTGACACGCCTGAGGCAGTTAAAGAGAAAAAAAACGGAGTTTCTGTTTCTTTATTTTCTTGCATTGCACTTGATTTCTGTGTCTTTAAGGGTACAGGGAAGGGATTGGGGGGTGTTTGTGTGCACGTGGAAGAGCTCAGAAGGGCAAACCAGCTAACTCAGGAGTCTACAGACTTAGCAACTTTAAGACCTGTGGACTTCAACTCCCAGAATTCCTCAACCAGCCATGAGGGCTGAGGAATCCTGGGAGTTGAAGTCCACAAGTCTTAAAAGTGCCAAGTTTGAAGACCCCTGAACTAGCTGGTAGTGGTGCATATTAATAAACATGGATAAATTTATCATACATTTATCAGTGCAAAGGAAAAGGAATTCAGTAAAGGAACAAAAGAGCATAGCATGAGGGCATGCAAAGAGTGCCCTCCTGTGGTTATTTTGGCCATAGCGGCCAGAAAGGGACTACAAAGACCATCTATAGCACAGGGCTTGCAAACGGTGCCTTCCTGTGGTTATTTTGGCCATAGCGGCCTGACAGGGACTACAAAGACATCTATAGCACAGGGCATGAAAAGGGTGCCCTACTGTGGTTATTTATGTATAGCAGCCTGAAAGGGACTACAGCGACCATATATAACACAGGGCACGCAAAGACTGCGCTCCTGTGGTTCTTTGGAATAGCAGCCACCCAAGGAAATAAACCTTACCCCAAAGAGGGCAAAAAAGTCAGGCTTTCCTAAAATGTGTTGGTCACTGCGTTGGTCATTTTGGGGACAAAGTCATCAGAATGCGCATTACTCGACCTAACTCTCCTCTAACCGCAAAATGGGTCAAAAGTCAGGCCGTAGTCTCTCCTTACCCAAAAGAGGGCAAAAAAGTCAGGCTTTCCCAAGACGTGAAAGACTATGTTTGGTTATTTGGGGGGCAAAGTCATCAGAATGCAGCCTTACGTCGACCTAACTGTTTCCTAACCGCAAAGTGGGTCAAAAGTCAGGCCGTAGTCTCTCCTTACCCATAGAGGGCAAAAATGTCAGGCTTTCCTAAGGTATGAAAGACTATGTTGGTTATTTGGGGGGCAAAGTCATCAGAATGACTTTATTATTATTATACATTTTAGAAGCCTTGATATTAATCATAATAGAGCAACGGGAGGCCCAAGGGCTGCAGAACAGGCACAGAAGAAGGAACCTGCTTCAAACACTTAAACCGAGTTAAAAGGCCTATGATGGCCTAAGTGCTAATGCTATGGGACAGAAAGCAGTGCCTCCAGTGGACAAGGCAGAATAGCAGCACACAAGGAAATAAACCTTACCCCAAAGAGGGCCAAAAAGTCAGGCTTTCCTAACATATCACAAACTGTGTTGGTCATTTTGGGGGCAAAGTCATCAGAATGCAGCCTTACGTCGACCTAACTCTTTTCTAACCCCAAAATGGGTCAAAAGTCAGGCCGTAGTCTTTCTTTACCCAAAAGAGGGCAGAAAAGTCAGGCTTTCCCAAGATATGAAAGACTATTTTTGTTATTTTAGGGGCAAAGTCATCAGAAAGCAGCCTTAGGTTCACCTTACTCTATTCTAACCCCAAAATGGGTCAAACCTAAGGTCCTAGTCTTTCCTTACCCAAAAGAGGGCAAAAAAGTCCATAAGGAGGCGGCTGGATGCGGCAGGAGAGACTGATTGGGGCAAAGCTGGCATGGTGCTCCTGCCGGGAGCTGGAGGTGAACTGAAGAAAAGGGAGGGGGGAGAGAGGAGAGGGTATAAAAGAACGTGGTTTGGGTGGGGAAAGGGGAAAAAAAGACACCAGGAAAGTTTTAAACGCTTTAAACAAATGTAATTAGTTTTACCCCCTTTAATTCAGTCTGTCTGTGGCTTTTACAAAGTTTTCTTTGAAAGTAAACAGGCTTAATTAAAAGCTAAAGCTTTTGGCAATTGCCGGAACCTTCCAGAACCTTCCAGAACAGATTTGCAACCTTGTGACACGTGACACGCCTGAGGCAGTTAAAGAGAAAAAAAACGGAGTTTCTGTTTCTTTATTTTCTTGCATTGCACTTGATTTCTGTGTCTTTAAGGGTACAGGGAAGGGATTGGGGGGTTGTTTGTGTGCACGTGAGAGCTCAGAAGGGCAAACCAGCTAACTCAGGAGTCTACAGACGTAGCAACTTTAAGACCTGTGGACTTCAACTCCCAGAATTCCTCAACCAGCCATGAGGGCTGAGGAATCCTGGGAGTTGAAGTCCACAAGTCTTAAAAGTGCCAAGTTTGAAGGCCCCTGAACTAGCTGGTAGTGGTGCATATTAATAAACATGGATAAATTTATCATACATTTATCAGTGCAAAGGAAAAGTAATTCAGTAAAGGAACAAAAAGAGACATTAGGCATGAGGGCTGCAAAGAGTGCCTCATGTGGTTATTTTGGCCATAGCGGCCATAAAGGGACTACAAAGACCATCTATAGCACAGGGCTTGCAAACGGTGCCTTCCTGTGTTTATTTTGGCCATAGCGGCCTGACAGGGACTACAAAGACCATCTATAGCACAGGGCATGAAAAGGGTGCCCTACTGTGGTTATTTTATGTATAGCAGCCTGAAAGGGACTACAGCGACCATATATAACACAGGGCACGCAAAGACTGCGCTCATGTGGTTCTTTTGGAATAGCAGCCACCCAAGGAAATAAACCTTACCCCAAAGAGGGCAAAAAAGTCAGGCTTTCCTAAAAATGTGTTGGTCACTGCGTTGGTCATTTTGGGACAAAGTCATCAGAATGCGGCATTACCTCGACCTAACTCCTCTAACCGCAAAATGGTCAAAAGTCACCGTAGTCTCTCCTTACCCAAAGAGGGCAAAAAAGTCAGGCTTTCCCAAGACGTGAAAGACTATGTTTGTTATTTGGGGGGGCAAAGTCATCAGAATGCAGCCTTACGTCGACCTAACTGTTTCCTAACCGCAAAGTGGGTCAAAAGTCAGGCCGTAGTCTCTCCTTACCCATAGAGGGCAAAAATGTCAGGCTTTCCTAAGGTATGAAAGACTATGTTGGTTATTTGGGGGGCAAAGTCATCAGAATGACTTTATTATTATTATTACATTATTAGAAGCCTTGATATTAATCATAATAGAGCAACGGAGGCCCAAGGGCTGCAGAACAGGCACAGAAGAAGGAACCTGCTTCAAAACACTTAAACCGAGTTAAAAAGGCCTATGATGGCCTAAGTGCTAATGCTATGGGACAGAAAGCAGTGCCCTCCAGTGGACAAGGCAGGAATAGCAGCCACACAAGGAAATAAACTTACCCCAAAGAGGGCAAAAAGTCAGGCTTTCCTAACATATCACAAACTGTGTTGGTCATTTTGGGGGCAAAGTCATCAGAATGCAGCCTTACGTCGACCTAACTCTTTTCTAACCCCAAAATGGGTCAAAAGTCAGGCGTAGTCTTTCTTTACCCAAAAGAGGGCAGAAAAGTCAGGCTTTCCCAAGATATGAAAGACTATTTTTGTTATTTTAGGGCAAAGTCATCAGAATGCAGCCTTAGGTTCACCTTACTCTATTCTAACCCCAAATGGGTCAAACCTAAGGCCCTAGTCTTTCCTTACCCAAAAGAGGGCAAAAAAAGTCCCTAAGGAGGCGGCTGGATGCCGGCAGGAGAGACTGATTGGGTCCAGCTGATTGGTGCTCCTGCCGGGAGCTGGAGGTGAACTGAAGAAAAGGGAGGGGGGAGAGAGGAGAGGGTATAAAGAACGTGGTTTGGGTGGGAAAGGGGAAAAAAGACACCAGGAAAGGTTTAAACGCTTTAAACAAATGTAATTAGTTTTACCCCCTTTAATTCAGTCTGTCTGTGGCTTTTACAAGTTTTCTTTGAAAGTAAACAGGCTTAATTAAAAGCTAAAGCTTTTGGCAATTGCCGGAACCTTCCAGAACCTTCCAGAACAGATTTGCAACATTGTGACACGTGACACGCCTGAGGCAGTTAAAGAGAAAAAAAACGGAGTTTCTGTTTCTTTATTTTCTTGCATTGCACTTGATTTCTGTGTCTTTAAGGGTACAGGGAAGGGATTGGGGGGTGTTTGTGTGCACGTGGAAGAGCTCAGAAGGGCAAACAGCTAACTCAGGAGTCTACAGCTTAGCAACTTTAAGACCTGTGGACTTCAACTCCCAGAATTCCTCAACCAGCCATGAGGGGCTGAGGAATCCTGGGAGTTGAAGTCCACAAGTCTTAAAAGTGCCAAGTTGAAGACCCCTGAACTAGCTGGTAGGGTGCATATTAATAAACATGGATAAATTTATCATACATTTATCAGTGCAAAGGAAAAGGAATTCAGTAAAGGAACAAAAGAGCATAGCATGAGGGCATGCAAAGAGTGCCCTCCTGTGGTTATTTTGGCCATAGCGGCCAGAAAGGGACTACAAAGACCATCTATAGCACAGAGCTTGCAAACGGTGCCTTCCTGTGGTTATTTTGGCCATAGCGGCCTGACAGGGACTACAAAGACCATCTAGCACAGGGCATGAAAAGGGTGCCCTACTGTGGTTATTTTATGTATAGCAGCCTGAAAGGGACTACAGCGACCATATATAACACAGGGTGCGCAAAGACTGCGCTCCTGTGGTTCTTTTGGAATAGCAGGCCACCCAAGGAAATAAACCTTACCCCAAAGAGGGCAAAAAAGTCGCTTTCTAAAATGGTTGGTCACGCGATGGCATTTTGGGGACAAGTCATCAGAATGCGCATTACTCGACCTAACTCTCCTACCGCAAAATGGGGTCAAAGTCAGGCCGTAGTCTCTCTTACCCAAAAGAGGGCAAAAAACGTCAGGCTTCCCAAGGTGAAAGACTATGTTGTTATTGGGGGGGCAAAAGTCATAGAATGCAGCCTACGTCGATCCTAACTGTTTCCTACCGCAAAAGTGGGTCAAAAGTCAGGACGTAGTCTCTCCCTTACCCATAGAGGGCACAAAAATGTCAAGGCTTTCCTAAGGTATGAAAGGACTATGGGGTTATTTGGGGGGGCAAAAGTCATCAGAATGACTTTATATTATTATTACATTTATTAAAGACTTGATATTAATCATAATAGATCACGGGCGGCCCAAGGGCTGCAGAACAGGCACAGAAGAAGGAAACTGCTTCAAAACACTTAAACCGAGTTAAAAAGGCCTATGATGGCCTAAGTGCTAATGCTATGGGACAGAAAGCAGTGCCCTCCAGTGGACAAGGCAGGAATAGCAGCCACACAAGGAAATAAACCTTACCCCAAAGAGGGCAAAACAGTCAGGCTTTCCTAACATATCACAAACTGTGTTGGTCATTTTGGGGGCAAAGTCATCAGAATGCAGCCTTACGTCGACATAACTCTTTTCTAACCCCAAAATGGGTCAAAAGTCAGGCCGTAGTCTTTCTTTACCAAAAAGAGGGCAGAAAAGTCAGGCTTTCCCAAGATATGAAAGACTGTTTTTGTTATTTTAGGGGTAAAGTCATCAGAATGCAGCCTTAGGTTCACCTTACTCTATTCTAACCCCAAAATGGGTCAAACCTAAGGCCCTATTCTTTCCTTACCCAAAAGAGGGCAAAAAGTCCCTAAGGAGGCGGCTGGATGCCGGCAGGAGAGACTGATTGGGTCCAGCTGATTGGTGCTCCTGCCGGGAGCTGGAGGTGAACTGAAGAAAAGGGAGGGGGAGAGAGGAGAGGGTAAAAAAGAACGTGGTTTGGGTGGGGAAAAGGGAAAAAAGACACCAGGAAAGGTTTAATCGCTTTAAACAAATGTAATTAGTTTTACCCCCTTTAATTCAGTCTGTCTGTGGATTTTACAAAGTTTTCTTTGAAAGTAAAGAGGCTTAATTAAAAGCTAAAGCTTTTTGCAATTGCCGGAACCTTCCAGAAGCTTCCAGAACAGATTTGCAACATTGTGACACGTGTCACGCCTGAGGCAGTTAAAGAGAAAAAAAACGGAGTTTCTGTTTCTTTATTTTCTTGCATTGCACTTTGATTTCTGTGTCTTTAAGGGTACAGGGAAGGGATTGGGGGGTGTTTGTGTGCACGTGGAAGAGCTCAGAAGGGCAAACAGCTAACTCAGGAGTCTACAGCTTAGCAACTTTAAGACCTGTGGACTTCAACTCCCAGAATTCCTCAACCAGCCATGAGGGGCTGAGGAATCCTGGGAGTTGAAGTCCACAAGTCTTAAAAGTGCCAAGTTGAAGACCCCTGAACTAGCTGGTAGGGTGCATATTAATAAACATGGATAAATTTATCATACATTTATCAGTGCAAAGGAAAAGGAATTCAGTAAAGGAACAAAAGAGCATAGCATGAGGGCATGCAAAGAGTGCCCTCCTGTGGTTATTTTGGCCATAGCGGCAGAAAGGGACTACAAGACCATCTATAGCACAGGGCTTGCAAACGGTGCCTTCCTGTGGTTATTTTGGCCATAGCGGCCTGACAGGGACTACAAAGACATCTATAGCACAGGGCATGAAAAGGGTGCCCTACTGTGGTTATTTATGTATAGCAGCCTGAAAGGGACTACAGCGACCATATATAACACAGGGCACGCAAAGACTGCGCTCCTGTGGTTGGTTTGGAATAGCAGCCACCCAAGGAAATAAACCTTACCCCAAAGAGGGCAAAAAAGTCAGGCTTTCCTAAAATGTGTTGGTCACTGCGTTGGTCATTTTGGGGACAAAGTCATCAGAATGCGGCATTACCTCGACCTAACTCTCCTCTAACCGCAAAATGGGTCAAAAGTCAGGCCGTAGTCTCTCCTTACCCAAAAGAGGGCAAAAAAGTCAGGCTTTCCCAAGACATGAAAGGCTATGTTTGTTATTTGGGGGGGCAAAGTCATCAGAATGCAGCCTTACGTCGACCTAACTGTTTCCTAACCGCAAAGTGGGTCAAAAGTCAGACCGTAGTCTCTCCTTACCCATAGAGGGCAAAAATGTCAGGCTTTCCTAAGGTATGAAAGACTATGTTGGTTATTTGGGGGGCAAAGTCATCAGAATGACTTTATTATTATTATTACATTATTAGAAGCCTTGATATTAATCATAACAGAGCAACGGGAGGCCCAAGGGCTGCAGAACAGGCACAGAAGAAGGAAACCTGCTTCAAAACAATTAAACCGAGTTAAAAAGGCCTATGATGGCCTAAGTGCTAATGCTATGTGACAGAAAGCAGTGCCCTCCAGTGGACAAGGCAGGAATAGCAGCCACACAAGGAAATAAACCTTTACCCCAAAGAGGGCAAAAAAGTCAGGCTTTCCTAACATATCACAAACTGTGTTGGTCATTTTGGGGCAAAGTCATCAGAATGCAGCCTTACGTCGACCTAACTCTTTTCTAACCCCAAAATGGGTCAAAGTCAGGCCGTAGTCTTTACCCAAAGAGGGCAGAAAAGTCAGGCTTTCCCAAGATATGAAAGACTATTTTGTTATTTTAGGGGCAAAGTCATCAGAATGCAGCCTTGGTTCCCTTACTCTATTCTAACCCCAAAATGGGTCAAACCAAGGCCCTGTCTTTCCTTACCCAAGAGGGCAAAAAAGTCCCTAAGGAGGCGGCTGGATGCCGGCAGGAGAGACTGATTGGGTCCAGCTGATTGGTGCTCCTGCCGGGAGCTGGAGGTGAACTGAAGAAAAGGGAGGGGGGAGAGAGGAGAGGGTATAAAGAACGTGGTTTGGGTGGGGAAAGGGGAAAAAAGACACCAGGAAAGGTTTAAACGCTTTAAACAAATGTAATTAGTTTACCCCCTTTAATTCAGTCTGTCTGTGGCTTTTACAAAGTTTTCTTTGAAGTAAACAGGCTTAATTAAAAGCTAAAGCTTTTGGCAATTGCCGGAACCTTCCAGAACCTTCCAAAGATTTGCAACATTGTGACACGTGACACGCCTGAGGCAGTTAAAGAGAAAAAAAAACGGAGTTTCTGTTTCTTTATTTTCTTGCATTGCACTTGATTTCTGTGTCTTTAAGGGTACAGGGAAGGGATTGGGGGTGTTTGTGTGCACGTGGAAGAGCTCAGAAGGGCAAACCAGCTAACTCAGGAGTCTACAGACTTAGCAACTTTAAGACCTGTGACTTCAACTCCCAGAATTCCTCAACCAGCCATGAGGGCTGAGGAATCCTGGGAGTTGAAGTCCACAAGTCTTAAAAGTGCCAAGTTTGAAGACCCTGAACTAGCTGGTAGTGGTGCATATTAATAAACATGGATAAATTTATCATACATTTTATCAGTGCAAGGAAAAGTAATTCAGTAAAGGAACAAAAGAGCATAGCATGAGGGCATGCAAAGAGTGCCCTCCTGTGGTTATTTTGGCCATAGCGGCCAGAAAGGGATACAAAGACCATCTATAGCACAGGGCTTGCAAACGGTGCCTTCCTGTGGTTATTTTGGCCATAGCGGCCTGACAGGGACTACAAAGACCATCTATAGCACAGGGCATGAAAGGGTGCCCTACTGTGGTATTTTATGTATAGCACCTGAAAGGGACTACAGCGACCATATATAACACAGGGCACGCAAAGACTGCGCTCCTGTGGTTGTTTTGGAATAGCAGCCACCCAAGGAAATAAACCTTACCCCAAAGAGGGCAAAAACGTCAGGCTTTCCTAAAATGTGTTGGTCACTGCGTTGGTCATTTTGGGGACAAAGTCATCAGAATGCGGCATTACCTCGACCTAACTCTCCTCTAACCGCAAAATGGGTCAAAAGTCAGGCCGTAGTCTCTCCTTACCCAAAAGAGGGCAAAAAAGTCAGGCTTTCCCAAGACATGAAAGGCTATGTTTGTTATTTGGGGGGGCAAAGTCATCAGAATGCAGCCTTACGTCGACCTAACTGTTTCCTAACCGCAAAGTGGGTCAAAAGTCAGGCCGTAGTCTCTCCTTACCCATAGAGGGCAAAAATGTCAGGCTTTCCTAAGGTATGAAAGACTATGTTGGTTATGTGGGGGGCAAAGTCATCAGAAGACTTTATGATTTATTATTACATTATTAGAAGCCTTGATATTAATCATAATAGAGCAACGGGAGGCCCAAGGGCTGCAGAACAGGCACAGAAGAAGGAAACCTGCTTCAAAACACTTAAACCGAGTTAAAAAGGCCTATGATGGCCTAAGTGCTAATGCTATGGGACAGAAAGCAGTGCCCTCCAGTGGACAAAGCAGGAATAGCAGCCACACAAGGAAATAAACCTTACCCCAAGGAGGGCAAAAAAGTCAGGCTTTCCTAACATATCACAAACTGTGTTGGTCATTTTGGGGGCAAAGTCATCAGAAGGCAGCCTTACGTCGACCTAACTCTTTTCTAACCCCAAAATGGGTCAAAAGTCAGTCCGTAGTCTTTCTTTACACAAAAGAGGGCAGAAAAGTCAGGCTTTCCCAAGATATGAAAGACTATTTTTGTTATTTTAGGGGCAAAGTCATCAGAATGCAGCCTTAGGTTCACCTTACTCTATTCTAACCCCCAAATGGGTCAAACCTAAGGCCCTAGTCTTTCCTTACCCAAAAGAGGGCAAAAAAGTCCCTAAGGAGGCGGCTGGATGCCGGCAGGAGAGACTGATTGGGTCCAGCTGATTGGTGCTCCTGCCGGGAGCTGGAGGTGGAACTGAAGAAAAGGGAGGGGGGAGAGAGGAGAGGGTATAAAGAACGTGGTTTGGGTGGGAAAGGGGAAAAAAGACACCAGGAAAGGTTTAAACGCTTTAAACAAATGTAATTAGTTTTACCCCCTTTAATTCAGTCTGTCTGTGGCTTTTACAAGTTTTCTTTGAAAGTAAACAGGCTTAATTAAAAGCTAAAGCTTTTGGCAATTGCCGGAACCTTCCAGAACCTTCCAGAACAGATTTGCAACATTGTGACACGTGACACGCCTGAGGCAGTTAAAGAGAAAAAAAACGGAGTTTCTGTTTCTTTATTTTCTTGCATTGCACTTGATTTCTGTGTCTTTAAGGGTACAGGGAAGGGATTGGGGGGTGTTTGTGTGCACGTGGAAGAGCTCAGAAGGGCAAACAGCTAACTCAGGAGTCTACAGCTTAGCAACTTTAAGACCTGTGGACTTCAACTCCCAGAATTCCTCAACCAGCCATGAGGGGCTGAGGAATCCTGGGAGTTGAAGTCCACAAGTCTTAAAAGTGCCAAGTTGAAGACCCCTGAACTAGCTGGTAGGGTGCATATTAATAAACATGGATAAATTTATCATACATTTATCAGTGCAAAGGAAAAGGAATTCAGTAAAGGAACAAAAGAGCATAGCATGAGGGCATGCAAAGAGTGCCCTCCTGTGGTTATTTTGGCCATAGCGGCAGAAAGGGACTACAAGACCATCTATAGCACAGGGCTTGCAAACGGTGCCTTCCTGTGGTTATTTTGGCCATAGCGGCCTGACAGGGACTACAAAGACATCTATAGCACAGGGCATGAAAAGGGTGCCCTACTGTGGTTATTTATGTATAGCAGCCTGAAAGGGACTACAGCGACCATATATAACACAGGGCACGCAAAGACTGCGCTCCTGTGGTTCTTTGGAATAGCAGCCACCCAAGGAAATAAACCTTACCCCAAAGAGGGCAAAAAAGTCAGGCTTTCCTAAAATGTGTTGGGCACTGCGTTGGTCATTTTGGGGACAAAGTCATCAGAATGCGGCATTACCTCGACCTAACTCTCCTCTAACCGCAAAATGGGTCAAAAGTCAGGCCGTAGTCTCTCCTTACCCAAAAGAGGGCAAAAAAGTCAGGCTTTCCCAAGACGTGAAAGACTATGTTTGTTATTTGGGGGGGCAAAGTCATCAGAATGAAGCCTTACGTCGACCTAACTGTTTCCTAACCGCAAAGTGGGTCAAAAGTCAGGCCGTAGTCTCTCCTTACCCATAGAGGGCAAAAATGTCAGGCTTTCCTAAGGTATGAAAGACTACGTTGGTTATTTGGGGGGCAAAGTCATCAGAATGACTTTATTATTATTATTACATTATTAGAAGCTTTGATATTAATCATAATAGAGCAACGGGAGGCCCAAGGGCTGCAGAACAGGCACAGAAGAAGGAAACCTGCTTCACAAAACTTTTAACAACCGAGTTAAAAGTCCTATGAGCTAAGTGTAATGCTAGGACAGAAAGCAGTGCCCTCCCAGTTGACAAGGAAGGAATAGCAGCACACAAGAAATAAACCTACCCCAACAGAGGGCCAAAAAAGTCAGGCTTTCCTAACAATCACAACTGTGTTGGTCAATTTGGGGGCAAAGTCATCAGAATGCAGCCTTACGTCGACCTAACTCTTTTCTAACCCCAAAAGGTCAAAAGTCAGGCCGTAGTCTTTCTTTACCCAAAAGAGGGCAGAAAAGTCAGGCTTTCCCAAGATATGAAAGACTATTTTTGTTAATTTAGGGGCAAAGTCATCAGAATGCAGCCTGAGGTTCACCTTACTCTATTCTAACCCCAAAATGGGTCAAACCTAAGGCCCTAGTCTTTCCTTACCCAAAAGAGGGCAAAAAAGTCCCTAAGGAGGCGGCTGGATGCCGGCAGGAGAGACTGATTGGGTCCAGCTGATTGGTGCTCCTGCCGGGAGCTGGAGGTGAACTGAAGAAAAGGGAGGGGGGAGAGAGGAGAGGGTATAAAAGAACGTGGTTGGGGTGGGGAAAGGGGAAAAACAGACACCAGGAAAGGGTTTAAACGCTTTAACAATGTAATTAGTTTTACCCCTTTAATTCAGTGCTGTCTGTGGTTTTTACAAAGTTTCTTTTGAAAGTAACAAGGATAATTAAAAGCTAAGCTTTGGCAATTGCCGGAACCTTCCAGAACCTTCCAGAACAGTTTGCAAAACATTGTTGTGAACGTGACACGCCTGAGGCAGTTACAAGAGAAAAAAAAACGGAAGTTTCTGTATTCTTTATTTTCTGCATTCGCACTTATTTCTGGTCTTTAAGGGTACAGGGAGGGCTTGGGGGGTGTTTGTGTGCACGTGGAAGAGCTCAGAAGGGCAAACCAGCTAACTCAGGAGTTCTACAGACTAGCAACTTTAAGACCAGTGGACTTCAACTCCCAGAATTCCTCAACCAGACATGAGTGGCTGAGGAATCCTGGGAGGTTGAAGTCCACAAGTCTTAAAAAGTGCCAAGTTTGAAGAACCCTGAACTAGCTGGTAGTGGTGAATATTAATAAACATGGATAAATTTATCATACATTTATCAGTGCAAAGGAAAAGTAATTCAGTAAAGGAACAAAAGAGCATAGCATGAGGGCATGCAAAGAGTGCCCTCCTGTGGTTATTTTGGCCATAGCGGCCATAAAGGGACTACAAAGACCATCTATAGCACAGGGCTTGCAAACGGTGCCTTCCTGTGGTTATTTTGGCCATAGCGGCCTGACAGGGACTACAAAGACCATCTATAGCACAGGGCTGCGCAAAAGACTGCGCTCCTGTGGTTCTTTTGGAATAGCAGCCACCCAAGGAAATAAACCTTACCCCAAAGAGGGCAAAAAAGTCAGGCTTTCCTAAAATGTGTTGGTCACTGCGTGGGTCATTTTGGGGACAAAGTCATCAGAATGCGGCATTACCTCGACCTAACTCTCCTCTAACCACAAAATGGGTCAAAATCAGGCCGTAGTCTCTCCTTACCCAAAAGAGGGCAAAAAAGTCAGGCTTTCCCAAGACATGAAAGACTATGTTTGTTATTTGGGGGGGCAAAGTCATAAGAATGCAGCCTTACGTCGACCTAACTGTTTCCTAACCGCAAAGTGAGTCAAAAGTCAGGCCGTAGTCTCTCCTTACCCATAGAGGGCAAAAATGTCAGGCTTTTCCTAAGTATGAAAGGGGTGGGGTGGTGGGGGGGAAAAAAACTTTTTTTTTATGTGGTATTCTTGGGGGGGCAAGTCTCAGAATGACTTTATTATATTATCTACATTATTAGAAGCCTGAATTAATCCTATTAGAGTAAAGGGAGGCCAAGGGCTGCAGAACAGCACAGAAGAAGGAAACTGCCCTGCCAAAACACTTAAACGAGTTAAAACGGCCTATGTGGCCAAATGCTAATGATCTGGGGACAGAAAAGCAGTGCACTTCCAGTGGGACAAGGCCAGGAATAGCAGCCACACAAGGAAATAAACCTTACCCCAAAGAGGGCAAAAAAGTCAGGCTTTCCTAACAGATCACAAACTGTGTTGGTCATTTTGGGGGCAAAGTCATCAGAATGCAGCCTTACGTCGACCTAACTCTTTTCTAACCCCAAAATGGGTAAAAAGTCAGGCCGTAGTCTTTCTTTACCCAAAAGAGGGCAGAAAAGTCAGGCTTTCCCAAGATATGAAAGACTATTTTTGTTATTTTAGGGGCAAAGTCATCAGAATGCAGCCTTAGGTTCACCTTACTCTATTCTAACCCCAAAATGGGTCAAACCTAAGGCCCTAGTCTTTCCTTAACCAAAAGAGGGCAAAAAAGTCCCTAAGGAGGCGGCTGGATGCCGGCAGGAGAGACTGATTGGGTCCAGCTGATTGGTGCTCCTGCCGGGAGCTGGAGGTGAACTGAAGAAAAGGGAGGGGGGAGAGAGGAGAGGGTATAAAAGAACGTGGTTTGGGTGGGGAAAGGGGAAAAAAGACACCAGGAAAGGTTTAAACGCTTTAAACAAAATGTAATTAGTTTTACCCCCTTTAATTCAGTCTGTCTGTGGCTTTTACAAAGTTTTCTTTGAAAGTAAACAGGCTTAATTAAAAGCTAAAGCTTTTGGCAATTGCCGGAACCTTCCAGAACCTTCCAGAACAGATTTGCAACATTGTGACACGTGACACGCCTGAGGCAGTTAAAGAGAAAAAAAACGGAGTTTCTGTTTCTTTATTTTCTTGCATTGCACTTGATTTCTGTGTCTTTAAGGGTACAGGGAAGGGATTGGGGGGTGTTTGTGTGCACGTGGAAGAGCTCAGAAGGGCAAACAGCTAACTCAGGAGTCTACAGCTTAGCAACTTTAAGACCTGTGGACTTCAACTCCCAGAATTCCTCAACCAGCCATGAGGGGCTGAGGAATCCTGGGAGTTGAAGTCCACAAGTCTTAAAAGTGCCAAGTTGAAGACCCCTGAACTAGCTGGTAGGGTGCATATTAATAAACATGGATAAATTTATCATACATTTATCAGTGCAAAGGAAAAGGAATTCAGTAAAGGAACAAAAGAGCATAGCATGAGGGCATGCAAAGAGTGCCCTCCTGTGGTTATTTTGGCCATAGCGGCAGAAAGGGACTACAAGACCATCTATAGCACAGGGCTTGCAAACGGTGCCTTCCTGTGGTTATTTTGGCCATAGCGGCCTGACAGGGACTACAAAGACATCTATAGCACAGGGCATGAAAAGGGTGCCCTACTGTGGTTATTTTATGTATAGCAGCCTGAAAGGGACTACAGCGACCATATATAACACAGGGCACGCAAAGACTGCGCTCCTGTGGTTCTTTTGGAATAGCAGCCACCCAAGGAAATTAACCTTACCCCAAAGAGGGCAAAAAAGTCAGGCTTTTCTAAAATGTGTTGGTCACTGCGTTGGTCATTTTGGGGACAAAGTCATCAGAATGCGGCATTACCTCGACCTAACTCTCCTCTAACCGCAAAATGGGTCAAAAGTCAGGCCGTAGTCTCTCCTTACCCAAAAGAGGGCAAAAAAGTCAGGCTTTCCCAAGACGTGAAAGACTATGTTTGTTATTTAGGGGGGCAAAGTCATCAGAATGCAGCCTTACGTCGACCTAACTGTTTCCTAACCGCAAAGTGGGTCAAAAGTCAGGCCGTAGTCTCTCCTTACCCATAGAGGGCAAAAATGTCAGGCTTTCCTAAGATATGAAAGACTATGTGGGTTATTTGGGGGGCAAAGTCATCAGAATGACTTTATTATTATTATTACATTATTAGAAGCCTTGATATTAATCATAAGAGAGCAACGGGAGGCCCAAGGGCTGCAGAACAGGCACAGAAGAAGGAAACCTGCTTCAAAACACTTAAACCGAGTTAAAAAGGCCTATGATGGCCTAAGTGCTAATGCTATGGGACAGAAAGCAGTGCCCTCCAGTGGACAAGGCAGGAATAGCAGCCACACAAGGAAATAAACCTTACCCCAAAGAGGGCCAAAAAGTCAGGCTTTCCTAACATATCACAAACTGTGTTGGTCATTTTGGGGGCAAAGTCATCAGAATGCAGCCTTACGTCGACCTAACTCTTTTTTAACCCCAAAATGGGTCAAAAGTCAGGCCGTAGTCTTCTTTACCAAAAGGAGGCAGAAAAGTCAGGCTTTCCCAAGATAGAAAGACTATTTTTGGTATTTTAGGGCAAAGTCATCAGAATGCAGCTTAGGTCACCTTACTCTATTCTCTAACCACAAAAGGGTCAACCTAAGGCCCTAGTCTTTTCCTTACCCAAAAGATGGGCAAAAAAGTCCCTAAATGAGGCGTTGGATGCCGGCAGGAGAGACTGATTGGGTCCAGCTGATTGGGGCTCCTGCCGGGAGCTGGAGGTGAACTGAAGAAAAGGGAGGGGGGGAGAGAGGAGAGGGTATAAAAGAACGTGGTTTGGGTGGGGAAAGGGGAAAAAAGACACCAGGAAAGGTTTAAACGCTTTAAACAAATGTAATGAGTTTTACCCCCTTTAATTCAGTCTTTCTGTGGCTTTTACAAAGTTTTCTTTGAAAGTAAAGAGGCTTAATTAAAAGCTAAAGCTTTTGGCAATTGCCAGAACCTTCCAGAACAGATTTGCAACATTGTGACACGTGACACGCCTGAGGCAGTTAAAGAGAAAAAAAACGGAGTTTCTGTTTCTTTATTTTCTTGCATTGCACTTGATTTCTGTGTCTTTAAGGGTACAGGGAAAGGATTGGGGGGTGTTTGTGTGCACGTGGAAGAGCTCAGAAGGGAAAACCAGCTAACTCAGGAGTCTACACACTTAGCAACTTTAAGACCTGTGGACTTCAACTCCCAGAATTCCTCAAACCAGCCATGAGGGCTGAGGAATCCTGGGAGTTGAAGTCCACAAGTCTTAAAGTGCCAAGTTTGAAGGCCCACTGAACTAGCTGGTAGTGGTGCATATTAATAAACATGGTAGATAAAGTTACATACATTTATCAGTGCAAAGGAAAAGTAATTCAGTAAAGGAACAAATAGAGATAGCATGAAGGGCATGCAAGAGGACTCCTGTGGTATTTTGGCCATAGCGGCCAGAAAGGGACTACAAAGACCACCAAAATTTCTATAGCACAAGGGCTTGCAAACGGTGCCTTCCTGTGGTATTTTGGCAATAGCGGCCCTGACAGGACTACAAAGGACCATCTATCGCACAGGGCATGCGTGAAAGGTGCCCTACTGTGGTTATTTATGTATAGCAGCATGAAAGGGACTACAGCGACCATATAGAACACAGGGCACGCAAAGACTGCGCTCCTGTGGTTCTTTTGGAATAGCAGCCACCCAAGGAAATAAACCTTACCCCAAAGAGGGCAAAAAAGTCAGGCTTTCCTAAAATGTGTTGGTCACTGCGTTGGTCATTTTGGGGACAAAGTCATCAGAATGCGGCATTACCTCGACCTAACTCTCCTCTAACCGCAAAATGGGTCAAAAGTCAGGCCGTAGTCTCTCCTTACCCAAAAGAGGGCAAAAAAGTCAGGCTTTCCCAAGACATGAAAGACTATTTTTGTTATTTTAGGGGCAAAGGCATCAGAATGCAGCCTTTAGGTTCACCTTACTCTATTCTAACCCCAAATGGGTCAAACCTAAGGCCCTAGTCTTTCCTTACCCAAAAGAGGGCAAAAAAAGTCCCTAAGGAGGCGGCTGGATGCCGGCAGGAGAGACTGATTGGGTCCAGCTGATTGGTGCTCCTGCCGGGAGCTGGAGGTGAACTGAAGAAAAGGGAGGGGGGAGAGAGGAGAGGGTATAAAGAACGTGGTTTGGGTGGGAAAGGGGAAAAAAGACACCAGGAAAGGTTTAAACGCTTTAAACAAATGTAATTAGTTTTACCCCCTTTAATTCAGTCTGTCTGTGGCTTTTACAAAGTTTTCTTTGAAAGTAAACAGGCTTAATTAAAAGCTAAAGCTTTTGGCAATTGCCGGAACCTTCCAGAACCTTCCAGAACAGATTTGCAACATTGTGACACGTGACACGCCTGAGGCAGTTAAAGAGAAAAAAAACGGAGTTTCTGTTTCTTTATTTTCTTGCATTGCACTTGATTTCTGTGTCTTTAAGGGTACAGGGAAGGGATTGGGGGGTGTTTGTGTGCACGTGGAAGAGCTCAGAAGGGCAAACAGCTAACTCAGGAGTCTACAGACTTAGCAACTTTAAGACCTGTGGACTTCAACTCCCAGAATTCCTCAACCAGCCATGAGGGCTGAGGAATCCTGGGAGTTGAAGTCCACAAGTCTTAAAAGTGCCAAGTTTGAAGACCCCTGAACTAGCTGGTAGTGGTGCATATTAATAAACATGGATAAATTTATCATACATTTATCAGTGCAAAGGAAAAGGAATTCAGTAAAGGAACAAAAGAGCATAGCATGAGGGCATGCAAAGAGTGCCCTCCTGTGGTTATTTTGGCCATAGCGGCCATAAAGGGACTACAAAGACCATCTATAGCACAGGGCTTGCAAACGGTGCCTTCCTGTGGTTATTTTGGCCATAGCGGCCTGACAGGGACTACAAAGACCATCTATAGCACAGGGCATGAAAAGGGTGCCCTACTGTGGTTATTTTATGTATAGCAGCCTGAAAGGGACTACAGCGACCATATATAACACAGGGCACGCAAAGACTGCGCTCCTGTGGTTGTTTTGGAATAGCAGCCACCCAAGGAAATAAACCTTACCCCAAAGAGGGCAAAAAAGTCAGGCTTTCCTAAAATGTGTTGGTCACTGCGTTGGTCATTTTGGGGACAAAGTCATCAGAATGCGGCATTACCTCGACCTAACTCTCCTCTAACCGCAAAATGGGTCAAAAGTCAGGCCGTAGTCTCTCCTTACCCAAAAGAGGGCAAAAAAGTCAGGCTTTCCCAAGACATGAAAGACTATGTTTGTTATTTGGGGGGGCAAAGTCATCAGAATGCAGCCTTACGTCGACCTAACTGTTTCCTAACCGCAAAGTGGGTCAAAAGTCAGGCCGTAGTCTCTCCTTACCCATAGAGGGCAAAAATGTCAGGCTTTCCTAAGGTATGAAAGACTATGTTGGTTATTTGGGGGGCAAAGTCATCAGAATGACTTTATTATTATTATTACATTATTAGAAGCCTTGATATTAATCATAATAGAGCAACGGGAGGCCCAAGGGCTGCAGAACAGGCACAGAAGAAGGAAACCTGCTTCAAAACACTTAAACCGAGTTAAAAAGGCCTATGATGGCCTAAGTGCTAATGCTATGGGACAGAAAGCAGTGCCCTCCAGTGGACAAGGCAGGAATAGCAGCCACACAAGGAAATAAACCTTACCCCAAAGAGGGCAAAAAAGTCAGGCTTTCCTAACATATCACAAACTGTGTTGGTCATTTTGGGGGCAAAGTCATCAGAATGCAGCCTTACGTCGACCTAACTCTTTTCTAACCCCAAAATGGGTCAAAAGTCAGGCCGTAGTCTTTCTTTACCCAAAAGAGGGCAGAAAAGTCAGGCTTTCCCAAGATATGAAAGACTATTTTTGTTATTTTAGAGGCAAAGTCATCAGAATGCAGCCTTAGGTTCACCTTACTCTATTCTAACCCCAAAATGGGTCAAACCTAAGGCCCTAGTCTTTCCTTAACCAAAAGAGGGCAAAAAAGTCCCTAAGGAGGCGGCTGGATGCCGGCAGGAGAGACTGATTGGGCCAGCTGATTGGTGCTCCTGCCGGGAGCTGGAGGTGAACTGAAGAAAAGGGAGGGGGAGAGAGGAGAGGGTTTATAAAAGAACGTGCGTTTGGGGGGAAAGGGGAAAAAAGACACCAGGAAAAGTTTAAAGGCTTTAAAACAAATGTAATTAGTTTTAACCCCCTTTAATTCAGTCTTCTGTGCTTTTACCAAGTGTTCTTTGAAGTAAAAACAGGCTTACTTAAAAGCTAAAGCTTTTGGCACTTGCGGAACCTCCAGAAACATCCATGAACAGATTTGCCAATTGTGCCACGTGCACGCTGATGAGCAGTTAAAGAGAAAAAAAAACCGGCGTTTCTGGTTCTTTATTTCTTGCATTGCACTTGATTTCTGTGTCTTTAAGGGTACAGGGAAGGGATTGGGGGGTGTTTGTGTGCACGTGGAAGAGATCAGAAGGGCAAACCAGCTAACTCAGGAGTCTACAGACTGAGCAACTTTAAGACCTGTGGACTTCAACTCCCAGAATTCCTCAACCAGCCATGAGGGCTGAGGAATCCTGGGAGTTGAAGTCCACAAGTCTTAAAAGTGCCAAGTTTGAAGACCCCTGAACTAGATGGTAGTGGTGCATATTAATAAACATGGATAAATTTATCATACATTTATCAGTGCAAAGGAAAAGTAATTCAGTAAAGGAACAAAAGAGCATAGCATGAGGGCATGCAAAGAGTGCCCTCCTGTGGTATTTTGGCCATACGGCCTGACAGGGACTACAAAGACTATCTATAGCACCAGGGCTTGCAAACGGAGCCTTTGTTGTTATTGGCCCAAGCGGCCTGACGGGACTACTAAAGAGACATTCAATCAGGCACAGGCATGAAAAGGTTGACCCTACTGTGGTTATTTTATGTATAGCAGCCTGAAAGTGAAACTTAAACAGCGGACCATATAAAACACAGGGCACGCAAAGACTGCGCTCCTGTGGTTGTTTTGGAATAGCAGCCACCCAAGGAAATAAAACTTACCCCAAAGAGGGCAAAAAAGTCAGGCTTTCCTAACATGTGTTGGTCACTGCGTTGGTCATTTTGGGACAAAGTCATCAGAATGCGGCTAAACCTCGACCTAACTCTCCTCTAACTGCAAAATGGGTCAAAAGTCAGGCCGTAGTCTCTCCTTACGCAAAAGAGGGCAAAAAAGTCAGGCTTTCCCAAGACATGAAAGGCTATGTTTGTTATTTGGGGGGGCAAAGTCATCAGAATGCAGCCTTACGTCGACCTAACTGTTTCCTAACCGCAAAGTGGGTCAAAAGTCAGGGCCGTAGTCTCTCCTTACCCATAGAGGGCAAAAATGTCAGGCTTTCCTAAGGTATGAAAGACTATGTTGGTTATTTGGGGGGCAAAGTCATCAGAATGACTTTATTATTATTATACATTTTAGAAGCCTTGATATTAATCATAATAGAGCAACGGGAGGCCCAAGGGCTGCAGAACAGGCACAGAAGAAGGAACCTGCTTCAAACACTTAAACCGAGTTAAAAGGCCTATGATGGCCTAAGTGCTAATGCTATGGGACAGAAAGCAGTGCCTCCAGTGGACAAGGCAGAATAGCAGCACACAAGGAAATAAACCTTACCCCAAAGAGGGCAAAAAAGTCAGGCTTTCCTAACATATCACAAACTGTGTTGGTCATTTTGGGGCAAAGTCATCAGAATGCAGCCTTACGTCGACCTAACTCTTTTCTAACCCCAAAATGGGTCAAAGTCAGGCCGTAGTCTTTCTTTACCCAAAAGAGGGCAGAAAAGTCAGGCTTTCCCAAGATATGAAAGACTATTTTTGTTATTTTAGGGCCAAAGTCATCAGAATGCAGCCTGAGGTTCACCTTACTCTATTCTAACCCCAAAATGGGTCAAACCTAAGGCCCTAGTCTTTCCTTACCCAAAAGAGGGCAAAAAAGTCCCTAAGGAGGCGGCTGGATGCCGGCAGGAGAGACTGATTGGGTCCAGCTGATTGGTGCTCCTGCCGGGAGCTGGAGGTGAACTGAAGAAAAGGGAGGGGGGAGAGAGGAGAGGGTATAAAAGAACGTGGTTGGGGTGGGGAAAGGGGAACAAAAAAGACACCAGAAGGTGTTTAAACGCTAGTTAAACAAGTAATAGTTTACCCCTTTATTCAGTCTGTTCCTGGGTTTTACAAAGTTTCTTGAAAGTAACAGGTTAATTAACAAGCTAAAGCTTGGCAATTGGCCGGAACCTTTCAGGAAAAAAAACTTCCAAACAGATTGCAACATTGTGACACTTGACACGCCCTGAGGCAGTAAAGAGAAAAAAACGAGTTCTGTGTCGTTATTTCTGGATGGCACTTGATTTCTGTGTCTTTAAAGGTACAGGGAAGGGATTGGGGGGTGTTGTGTGCACGTGGAAGAGCTCAGAAGGGCAAACCAGCTAACTCAGGAGTCTACAGACTTAGCAACTTTAAGACCTGTGGACTTCAACTCCCAGAATTCTTCAACCAGCCATGAGGGCTGAGGAATCCTGGGAGTTGAAGTCCACAAGTCTTAAAAGTGCCAAGTTTGAAGGCCCCTGAACTAGCTGGTAGTGGTGCATATTAATAAACATGGATAAATTTATCATACATTTATCAGTGCAAAGGAAAAGGAATTCAGTAAAGGAACAAAAGAGCATAGCATGAGGGCATGCAAAGAGTGCCCTCCTGTGTTTATTTTGGCCATAGCGGCCAGAAAGGGACTACAAAGACCATCTATAGCACAGGGCTTGCAAACGGTGCCTTCCTGTGGTTATTTTTGGCCATAGCGGCCTGACAGGGACTACAAAGACCATCTATAGCACAGGGCATGAAAGGGTGCCCTACTGTGGTATTTTATGTATAGCACCTGAAAGGGACTACAGCGACCATATATAACACAGGGCACGCAAAGACTGCGCTCCTGTGGTTGTTTTGGAATAGCAGCCACCCAAGGAAATAAACCTTACCCAAAGAGGGCAAAAAAGTCAGGCTTTCCTAAAATGTGTTGGTCACTGCGTTGGTCATTTTGGGACAAAGTCATCAGAATGCGGCATTACCTCGACCTAACTCCTCTAACCGCAAAATGGTCAAAAGTCACCGTAGTCTCTCCTTACCCAAAGAGGGCAAAAAAGTCAGGCTTTCCCAAGACGTGAAAGACTATGTTTGTTATTTGGGGGGGCAAAGTCATCAGAATGCAGCCTTACGTCGACCTAACTGTTTCCTAACCGCAAAGTGGGTCAAAAGTCAGGCCGTAGTCTCTCCTTACCCATAGAGGGCAAAAATGTCAGGCTTTCCTAAGGTATGAAAGACTATGTTGGTTATTTGGGGGGCAAAGTCATCAGAATGACTTTATTATTATTATTACATTATTAGAAGCCTTGATATTAATCATAATAGAGCAACGGAGGCCCAAGGGCTGCAGAACAGGCACAGAAGAAGGAACCTGCTTCAAAACACTTAAACCGAGTTAAAAAGGCCTATGATGGCCTAAGTGCTAATGCTATGGGACAGAAAGCAGTGCCCTCCAGTGGACAAGGCAGGAATAGCAGCCACACAAGGAAATAAACTTACCCCAAAGAGGGCAAAAAGTCAGGCTTTCCTAACATATCACAAACTGTGTTGGTCATTTTGGGGGCAAAGTCATCAGAATGCAGCCTTACGTCGACCTAACTCTTTTCTAACCCCAAAATGGGTCAAAAGTCAGGCGTAGTCTTTCTTTACCCAAAAGAGGGCAGAAAAGTCAGGCTTTCCCAAGATATGAAAGACTATTTTTGTTATTTTAGGGCAAAGTCATCAGAATGCAGCCTTAGGTTCACCTTACTCTATTCTAACCCCAAATGGGTCAAACCTAAGGCCCTAGTCTTTCCTTACCCAAAAGAGGGCAAAAAAAGTCCCTAAGGAGGCGGCTGGATGCCGGCAGGAGAGACTGATTGGGTCCAGCTGATTGGTGCTCCTGCCGGGAGCTGGAGGTGAACTGAAGAAAAGGGAGGGGGGAGAGAGGAGAGGGTATAAAGAACGTGGTTTGGGTGGGAAAGGGGAAAAAAGACACCAGGAAAGGTTTAAACGCTTTAAACAAATGTAATTAGTTTTACCCCCTTTAATTCAGTCTGTCTGTGGCTTTTACAAGTTTTCTTTGAAAGTAAACAGGCTTAATTAAAAGCTAAAGCTTTTCGCAATTGCCAGAACCTTCCAGAACCTTCCAGAACAGATTTGCAACATTGTGACACGTGACACGCCTGAGGCAGTTAAAGAGAAAAAAAACAGAGTTTATGTTTCTTTAATTTCTTGCATTGCACTTGATTTCTGTGTCTTTAAGGGTACAGGGAAGGGATTTGGGGGTGTTTGTGTGCACGTGCAAGAGCTCAGAAGGGCAAACCAGCTAACTCAGGAGTCTACAGACTTAGCAACTTTAAGACCTGTGGACTTCAACTCCCAGAATTCTAAAACAGCCATGAGGCCTGAGGAATCATGGGAGGTTTTTTTTTTTTTTGAAGTCCACAAGTCTAAAAGGCAAGTTTGAAGACCCCTCTGAACTAGCTGTAGTGTGCCAATTAATAAACATGGACAAATTTAATACATTTATCAGTTGCAAAAGGAACAAGAATTCAGTTTAAAGGAACAAAGAGCAAGAATGAGGGCATGCAAAGAGTGCCCTTACTGTGGTATTTTGCCATAGCGGCCTGACAGGGACTACAAAGGACCATCTATAGCACAGGGCTTGCAAACGGTGCCTTCCCTTGGTTATTTTGGCCATAGCGGCCTGACAGGGACTACAAAGACCATCTATAGCACAGGGCATGAAAAGGGTGCCCTACTGTGGTTCTTTTATGTATAGCAGCCTGAAAGGGACTACAGCGACCATATATAACACAGGGCACGCAAAGACTGCGCTCCTGTGGTTCTTTTGGAATAGCAGCCACCCAAGGAAATAAACCTTACCCCAAAGAGGGCAAAAAAGTCAGGCTTTCCTAAAATGTGTTGGTCACTGCATTGGTCATTTTGGGGACAAAGTCATCAGAATGCGGCATTACCTCGACCTAACTCTCCTCTAACCGCAAAATGGGTCAAAAGTCAGGCCGTAGTCTCTCCTTACCCAAAAGAGGGCAAAAAAGTCAGGCTTTCCCAAGACATGAAAGACTATGTTTGTTATTTGGGGGGGCAAAGTTATCAGAATGCAGCCTTACGTCGACCTAACTGTTTCCTAACCGCAAAGTGGGTCAAAAGTCAGGCCGTAGTCTTTCCTTACCCATAGAGGGCAAAAATGTCAGGCTTTCCTAAGGTATGAAAGACTATGTCGGTTATTTGGGGGGCCAAAGTCATCAGAATGACTTTACTATTATTATTACATATTAGAAGCCATGATCATTAATCATAATTAGAGCAACGGGCGCCACGGGGCGCAGGAAAGGCACAGGAAGGAAGGAAACCTGCTTCGAAAAACAATTAAACCGACGTTAAAAAGGCTATGATGGCTACGTGCTAATGCTATGGACAGAAACAGGCCTCAGTGGACAGGCAGGAAGAGCAGCCACACAAGGAAATAAACCTACCCCAAAGAGGCCAAAAAAAGTCAGGCTTATAACAAGATCACAAACTGTGTTGGTCATTTTGGGGGCAAAGTCATCAGAATGCAGCCTTACGTCGACCTAACTCTTTTCTAACCCCAAAATGGGTCAAAAGTCAGGCCGTAGTCTTTCTTTACCAAAAGAGGGCAGAAAAGTCAGGCTTTCCCAAGATATGAAAGACTATTTTTGTTATTGTAGGGGCAAAGTCATCAGAATGCAGCCTTAGGTTCACCTTACTCTATTCTAACCCCAAAATGGGTCAAACCTAAGGCCCTAGTCTTTCCTTACCCAAAAGAGGGCAAAAAAGTCCCTAAGGAGGCGGCTGGATGCCGGCAGGAGAGACTGATTGGGTCCAGCTGATTGGTGCTCCTGCCGGGAGCTGGAGGTGAACTGAAGAAAAGGGAGGGGGGGGAGAGGAGAGGGGAGAAAAGAACGTGGGTTGGGTGGGGAAAGGGGAAAAAAGACACCAGGAAAGGTTTTTAAACTCTTAAACAAATTGTAAATTAGTTTTACCCCTTGAATCAGTATAGTCTGTGGCTGTTACAAAAGTTTTTTCTTTGAAAGTAACAGCTAATTAAAGCTAAAGCTTTTGGCAATTGCCGGAACTTCCAGAACCTTCCAGAACAGATTGCAAACCATTGGAAACACGTGACACGCCTGAGGCAGCTTAAAGAGAAAAAAAAACGGAGTTTGTGTTTCTTTATTTTCTTGCTTTGCACTTGATTCCTGTGTCTTTAAGGGTACAGGGAAGGGATTGGGGGGGTGCATTCTTACTACACTGTGGAAGAGCTCAGAAGGGCAAACCAGCTAGCTCAGGAGTCTACAAACCTAGCAACTTTAAGACCTGTGGACTTCAACTTCCAGAATTCCTCAACCAGCCATGAGGGCTGAGGAATCCTGTGGAGCTGAAGTCCAAAAGTTCTTAAAAGTACTGCCAAGTTTTGAAGACCCCTGAAATAGCTGTAGTGGTGTAATATTAATAAACATGGATATTTATCATACATTTATCAGCGCACGGAAAAGAATTCAGTAACGGAACAAAAGACGCATAGCATGAGGGCATGCAAAGGTGCCCTTCACTGTGGTAGTTTGGCCATAGCGGCCAGAACAAGGGAATACAAAGGACCATCGATAGCACAGGGCTTGCAAACGGTGCTTCCTGTGGTTATTTTGGCCATAGCGGCCTGACAGGGGATAAAAGACATCTATAGCAAGGCATGAAAAGGGTGCCTACTGTGGTTATTATGTATAGCCGCCTGAAAAGGACTACAGCGACCATATATAACACAGGGCGCGCAAAGACTGCGCTCCTGTGGTTCTTTTGGAATAGCAGCCACCCAAGGAAATAAACCTTACCTCAAAGAGGGCAAAAAAGTCAGGCTTTCCTAAAATGTGTTGGTCACTGCGTTGGTCATTTTGGGGACAAAGTCATCAGAATGCGGCATTACCTCGACCTAACTCTCCTCTAACCGCAAAATGGTTCAAAAGTCAGGCCGTAGTCTCTCCTTACCCAAAAGAGGGAAAAAAAGTCAGGCTTTCCCAAGACGTGAAAGACTATGTTTGTTATTTGGGGGGGCAAAGTCATCAGAATGCAGCCTTACGTCGAACCTAACTGTTTCCTAACCGCAAAGTGGGTCAAAAGTCAGGCCGTAGTCTCTCCTTACCCATAGAGGGCAAAAATGTCAGGCTTTCCTAAGGTATGAAAGACTATGTTGGTTATTTGGGGGGCAAAGTCATCAGAATGACTTTATTATTATTATACATTTTAGAAGCCTTGATATTAATCATAATAGAGCAACGGGAGGCCCAAGGGCTGCAGAACAGGCACAGAAGAAGGAACCTGCTTCAAACACTTAAACCGAGTTAAAAGGCCTATGATGGCCTAAGTGCTAATGCTATGGGACAGAAAGCAGTGCCTCCAGTGGACAAGGCAGAATAGCAGCACACAAGGAAATAAACCTTACCCCAAAGAGGGCAAAAAAGTCAGGCTTTCCTAACATATCACAAACTGTGTTGGTCATTTTGGGGCAAAGTCATCAGAATGCAGCCTTACGTCGACCTAACTCTTTTCTAACCCCAAAATGGGTCAAAGTCAGGCCGTAGTTTTCTTTACCCAAAAGAGGGCAGAAAAGTCAGCTTTCCCAGATATGAAAGACTATTTTTGTTATTTAGGGGCAAAGTCATCAGAATGCAGCCTTAGGTTCACCTTACTCTATTCTAACCCCAAAATGGGTCAAACCTAAGGCCCTAGTCTTTCCTTACCCAAAAGAGGGCAAAAAAGTCCCTAAGGAGGCGGCTGGATGCCGGCAGGAGAGACTGATTGGGTCCAGCTGATTGGTGCTCCTGCCGGGAGCTGGAGGTGAACTGAGAAGGGAGGGGGGAGAGAGGAGAGGGTTATAAAAGAACGTGGTTTGGGTGGGGAAAGGGGAAAAAAGACACCAGGAAAGTTTAAACGCTTTAAACAAATGTAATTTAGTTTTACCCCCTTAATTCAGTCTGTCTGTGGCTTTTTAACAAAGTTTTCTTTGAAAGTAAACAGGCTTAATTAAAAGCTAAAGCTTTTGGCAATTGCCGGAACCTTCCAGAACCTTCCAGAACAGATTTGCAACATTGTGACACGTGACACGCCTGAGGCAGTTAAAGAGAAAAAAAACGGAGTTTCTGTTTCTTAATTTTCTTGCATTGCACTTGATTTCTGTGTCTTTAAGGGTACAGGGAAGGGATTGGGGGGTGTTTGTGTGCACGTGGAAGAGCTCAGAAGGGCAAACCAGCTAACTCAGGAGTCGACAGACTTAGCAACTTTAAGACCTGTGGACTTCAACTCCCAGAATTCCTCAACCAGCCATGAGGGCTGAGGAATCCTGGGAGTTGAAGTCCACAAGTCTTAAAAGTGCCAGGTTTGAAGACCCCTGAACTAGCTGGTAGTGGTGCATATTAATAAACATGGATAAATTCATCATACATTTATCAGTGCAAAGGAAAAGTAATTCAGTAAAGGAACAAAAGAGCATAGCCTGAGGGCATGCAAAGAGTGCCCTCCTGTGGTTATCTTGGCCATAGCGGCCCAGAAAGGGATACAAAGACCATCTATAGCACAGGGCTTGCAAACGGTGCCTTCCTGTGGTTATTTTGGCCATAGCGGCCTGACAGGGACTACAAAGACCATCTATAGCACAGGGCATGAAAGGGTGCCCTACTGTGGTATTTTATGTATAGCACCTGAAAGGGACTACAGCGACCATATATAACACAGGGCACGCAAAGACTGCGCTCCTGTGGTTGTTTTGGAATAGCAGCCACCCAAGGAAATAAACCTTACCCAAAGAGGGCAAAAAAGTCAGGCTTTCCTAAAATGTGTTGGTCACTGCGTTGGTCATTTTGGGACAAAGTCATCAGAATGCGGCATTACCTCGACCTAACTCCTCTAACCGCAAAATGGTCAAAAGTCACCGTAGTCTCTCCTTACCCAAAGAGGGCAAAAAAGTCAGGCTTTCCCAAGACGTGAAAGACTATGTTTGTTATTTGGGGGGGCAAAGTCATCAGAATGCAGCCTTACGTCGACCTAACTGTTTCCTAACCGCAAAGTGGGTCAAAAGTCAGGCCGTAGTCTCTCCTTACCCATAGAGGGCAAAAATGTCAGGCTTTCCTAAGGTATGAAAGACTATGTTGGTTATTTGGGGGGCAAAGTCATCAGAATGACTTTATTATTATTATTACATTATTAGAAGCCTTGATATTAATCATAATAGAGCAACGGAGGCCCAAGGGCTGCAGAACAGGCACAGAAGAAGGAACCTGCTTCAAAACACTTAAACCGAGTTAAAAAGGCCTATGATGGCCTAAGTGCTAATGCTATGGGACAGAAAGCAGTGCCCTCCAGTGGACAAGGCAGGAATAGCAGCCACACAAGGAAATAAACTTACCCCAAAGAGGGCAAAAAGTCAGGCTTTCCTAACATATCACAAACTGTGTTGGTCATTTTGGGGGCAAAGTCATCAGAATGCAGCCTTACGTCGACCTAACTCTTTTCTAACCCCAAAATGGGTCAAAAGTCAGGCGTAGTCTTTCTTTACCCAAAAGAGGGCAGAAAAGTCAGGCTTTCCCAAGATATGAAAGACTATTTTTGTTATTTTAGGGCAAAGTCATCAGAATGCAGCCTTAGGTTCACCTTACTCTATTCTAACCCCAAAATGGGTCAAACCTAAGGCCCTAGTCTTTCCTTACCCAAAAGAGGGCAAAAAAGTCCCTAAGGAGGCGGCTGGATGCCGGCAGGAGAGACTGATTGGGTCCAGCTGATTGGTGCTCCTGCCGGGAGCTGGAGGTGAACTGAAGAAAAGGGAGGGGGGAGAGAGGAGAGGGTATAAAAGAACGTGGTTTGGGTGGGGAAAGGGGAAAAAAGACACCAGGAAAGGTTTAAACGCTTTAAACAAATGTAATTAGTTTTACCCCCTTTAATTCAGTCTGTCTGTGGCTTTTACAAAGTTTTCTTTGAAAGTAAACAGGCTTAATTAAAAGCTAAAGCTTTTGGCAATTGCCGGAACCTTCCAGAACCTTCCAGAACAGATTTGCAACATTGTGACACGTGACACGCCTGAGGCAGTTAAAGAGAAAAAAAAACGGAGTTTCTGTTTCTTTATTTTCTTGCATTGCACTTGATTTCTGTGTCTTTAAGGGTACAGGGAAGGGATTGGGGGGTGTTTGTGTGCACGTGGAAGAGCTCAGAAGGGCAAACCAGCGAACTCAGGAGTCTACAGACTTAGCAACTTTAAGACCTGTGGACTTCAACTCCCAGAATTCCTCAACCAGCCATGAGGGCTGAGGAATCCTGGGAGTTGAAGTCCACAAGTCTTAAAAGTGCCAAGTTTGAAGACCCCTGAACTAGCTGGTGGTGGTGCATATTAATAAACATGGATAAATTTATCATACATTTATCAGTGCAAAGGAAAAGGAATTCAGTAAAGGAACAAAAGAGCATAGCATGAGGGCATGCAAAGAGTGCCCTCCTGTGGTTATTTTGGCCATAGCGGCCATAAAGGGACTACAAAGACCATCTATAGCACAGGGCTTGCAAACGGTGCCTTCCTGTGGTTATTTTGGCCATAGCGGCCTGACAGGGACTACAAAGACCATCTATAGCACAGGGCATGAAAAGGGTGCCCTACTGTGGTTATTTTATGTATAGCAGCCTGAAAGGGACTACAGCGACCATATATAACACAGGGCACGCAAAGACTGCGCTCATGTGGTTCTTTTGGAATAGCAGCCACCCAAGGAAATAAACCTTACCCCAAAGAGGGCAAAAAAGTCAGGCTTTCCTAAAATGTGTTGGTCACTGCGTTGGTCATTTTGGGGACAACGTCATCAGAATGCGGCATTACCTCGACCTAACTCTCCTCTAACCGCACACATGGGTCAAAAAGTTCAGGCCGTATTAGTCTATCCTTACCCAAAAGAGGGCAAAAAAAAAATCCAGGCTTAACCAAGACTCGTGAAAGCTATGTTTGTTATTTGGGGGGGCAAAGTCATCAGATGCAGCCTTACGTCGACATAACTGTTTCCTAACCGACAAAGGGGTCAAAAGTCAGCCGTAGTCTTCCTTACCATTTAGAGGGCAAAATGCAGCTTTCTAAGTATGAAAGACTATGTTGGTTATTTGGGGGGCAAAAGTCATCAGAATGCTCTATTATGATTATTACATATTAGAGCTTGATATTAAAATAATAGAGAAACGGGAGGCCCAAGGGCTTGCAGAAACAGGCACAGAAGAGGAAAACCGCTTCAAAACACTTAAAAACGATGTTAAAAGGCCTATGAGGACTAAGTGCTAAGTATGGACAGAAAGGCAGTGCCCTCCAGGGGACAAGGCAGGAATAGCAGGCCACACAAGGAAATAAAACCCCACCCCCAAAGAGGGCAAAAAAAGTCGAGGACTTCTAACAATTCACAAACTGTGTTGGTCCATTTTGGGGGCAAAGTCATCAGAATGCCACCTTACGTAGACCTAACTCTTTTCTACCACCCAAATGGGTCAAAAGTCAGGCAGGAGTCTTTCTTTACCCAAAAGGGGAGAAAAGTCAGCTTTCCCAAGATATGAAAGACTATTTTGGTATTGTAGGGGCAAAGTCATCAGAATGAAAGCATCATGAGCGTTCAACTTACTCTATTCTAACCCCAAAAATGGGTCAAACCTAAGCCCTAGTCTTTCCTTACCAAAAAGAGGGCAAAAAAGGCCCTAAGGAGGCGGCGGGATGCCGGCAGGAGAGACTGATTGGGTCCAGCTGATTGGTGCTCCTGCCGGGAGCTGGAGGTGAACTGAAGAAAAGGGAGGGGGGAGAGAGGAGAGGGTATAAAAGAACGTGGTTTGGGTGGGGAAAGGGGAAAAAAGACACCAGGAAAGGTTTAAACGCTTTAAACAAATGTAATTAGTTTTACCCCTTTAATTCAGTCTGTCTGTGGCTTTTACAAAGTTTTCTTTGAAAGTAAACAGGCTTAATTAAAAGCTAAAGCTTTTGGCAATTGCCGGAACCTTCCAGAACCTTCCAGAACAGATTTGCAACATTGTGACACGTGACACGCCTGAGGCAGTTAAAGAGAAAAAAACGGAGTTTCTGTTTCTTTATTTTCTTGCATTGCACTTGATTTCTGTGTCTTTAAGGGTACAGGGAAGGGATTGGGGGGTGTTTGTGTGCACGTGGAAGAGCTCAGAAGGGCAAACCAGCTAACTCAGGAGTCTACAGACTTAGCAACTTTAAGACCTGTGGACTTCAACTCCCAGAATTCCTCAACCAGCCATGAGGGCTGAGGAATCCTGGGAGTTGAAGTCCACAAGTCTTAAAAGTGCCAAGTTTGAAGACCCCTGAACTAGCTGGTAGTGGTGCATATTAATAAACATGGATAAATTTATCATACATTTATCAGTGCAAAGGAAAAGTAATTCAGTAAAGGAACAAAAGAGCATAGCATGAGGGCATGGAAAGAGTGCCCTCCTGTGGTTATTTTGGCCATAGCGGCCATAAAGGGACTACAAAGACCATCTATAGCACAGGGCTTGCAAACGGTGCCTTCATGTGGTTATTTTGGCCATAGCGGCCTGACAGGGACTACAAAGACCATCTATAGCACAGGGCATGAAAAGGGTGCCCTACTGTGGTTATTTTATGTATAGCAGCCTGAAAGGGACTACAGCGACCATATATAACACAGGGCACGCAAAGACTGCGCTCCTGTGGTTGTTTAGGAATAGCAGCCACCCAAGGAAATAAACTACCAAAGAGGGCAAAAAAGTCAGGCTTTCCTAAAAGTGTTGTCACTGCGTTGGTCATTGTTGGGGACAAAGTCATCAGAATGCGGCAAGTACTCGACCTAACTCTCCTCTAACCGCAAAATGGGTCAAAAGTCAGGCCGTAGTCTCTCCTTACCCAAAAGAAGGCAAAAAAGTCAGGCTTTCCCAAGACGTGAAAGACTATGTTTGTTATTTGGGGGGGCAAAGTCATCAGAATGCAGCCTTACGTCGACCTAACTGTTTCCTAACCGCAAAGTGGGTCAAAAGTCAAGCCGTAGTCTCTCCTTACCCATAGAGGGCAAAAATGTCAGGCTTTCCTAAGGTATGAAAGGACTATGTTGGTTATTTGGGGGGCAAAGTCATCAGAATGACTTTATTATTATTATACATTTTAGAAGCCTTGATATTAATCATAATAGAGCAACGGGAGGCCCAAGGGCTGCAGAACAGGCACAGAAGAAGGAACCTGCTTCAAACACTTAAACCGAGTTAAAAGGCCTATGATGGCCTAAGTGCTAATGCTATGGGACAGAAAGCAGTGCCTCCAGTGGACAAGGCAGAATAGCAGCACACAAGGAAATAAACCTTACCCCAAAGAGGGCAAAAAAGTCAGGCTTTCCTAACATATCACAAACTGTGTTGGTCATTTTGGGGCAAAGTCATCAGAATGCAGCCTTACGTCGACCTAACTCTTTTCTAACCCCAAAATGGGTCAAAAGTCAGGCCGTAGTCTTTCTTTACCCAAAAGAGGGCAGAAAAGTCAGGCTTTCCCAAGATATGAAAGACTATTTTTGTTATTTTAGGGGCAAAGTCATCAGAATGCAGCCTTAGGTTCACCTTACTCTATTCTAACCCCAAAATGGGTCAAACCTAAGGCCCTAGTCTTTCCTTACCCAAAAGAGGGCAAAAAGTCCCTAAGGAGGCGGCTGGAGGCCGGCAGGAGAGACTGATTGGGTCCAGCTGATTGGTGCTCCTGCCGGGAGCTGGAGGTGAACTGAAGAAAAGGGAGCGGGGAGAGAGGAGAGGGTATAAAAGAACGTGGTTTGGGTGGGGAAAGGGGAAAAAAGACACCAGGAAAGGTTTAAACGCTTTAAACAAATGTAATTAGTTTTACCCCCTTTAATTCAGTCTGTCTGTGGCTTTTACAAAGTTTTCTTTGAAAGTAAAGAGGCTTAATTAAAAGCTAAAGCTTTTCGCAATTGCCGGAACCTTCCAGAACCTTCCAGAACAGATTTGCAACATTGTGACACGTGACACGCCTGAGGCAGTTAAAGAGAAAAAAAACGGAGTTTCTGTTTCTTTATTTTCTTGCATTGCACTTGATTTCTGTGTCTTTAAGGGTACAGGGAAGGGATTGGGGGGTGTTTGTGTGCACGTGGAAGAGCTCAGAAGGGCAAACCAGCTAACTCAGGAGTCTACAGACTGAGCAACTTTAAGACCTGTGGACTTCAACTCCCAGAATTCCTCAACCAGCCATGAGGGCTGAGGAATCCTGGGAGTTGAAGTCCACAAGTCTTAAAAGTGCCAAGTTTGAAGACCCCTGAACTAGATGGTAGTGGTGCATATTAATAAACATGGATAATTTATCCATACATTTACGTGCAAAAGAGGAGAAGTTAATTCAGTAAACGGAACAAAGAGCATAGCATGAGGGGCATGCAAACGAGCTGCCATACTGTGGTTATTTTGGCCATAGCGGCCATAAAGGGACGACAAAGACCATCTATAGCACAGGGCTTGCAAACGGTGCCTTCCTGTGGTTATTTTGGCCATAGCGGCCTGACAGGGACTACAAAGACCATCTATAGCACAGGGCATGAAAAGGGTGCCCTACTGTGGTTATTTTATGTATAGCAGCCTGCAAGGGACTACAGCGACCATATATAACACAGGGCGCGCAAAGACTGCGCTCCTGTGGTTCTTTTGGAATAGCAGCCACCCAAGGAAATAAACCTTACCCCAAAGAGGGCAAAAAAGTCAGGCTTTCCTAAAATGGGTTGGTCACTGCGTTGGTCATTTTGGGGACAAAGTCATCAGAATGCGGCATTACCTCGACCTAACACTCCTCTAACCGCAAAATGGGTCAAAAGTCAGGCCGTAGTCTCTCCTTACCCAAAAGAGGGCAGAAAAGTCAGGCTTTCCCAAGACATGAAAGACTATGTTTGTTATTTGGGGGGGCAAATAAAGCATCGAATGCAGACTTACGTCTAACCTAACTGTTTCCTAACCGCAAAGTGGGTCCAAAGTCAGGCCGTAGTCTCTCCTTACCCATAGAGGGCAAAAATGTCAGGCTTTCCTAAGGTATGAAAGACTATGTTGGTTATTTGGGGGGCAAAGTCATCAGAATGACTTATTATTATTACATTATTAGAAGCCTTGATATTAATCATAATAGAGCAACGGGAGGCCCAAGGGCTGCAGAACAGGCACAGAAGAAGGAAACCTGCTTCAAAACACTTAAACCGAGTTAAAAAGGCCTATGATGGCCTAAGTGCTAATGTTATGGGACAGAAAGCAGTGCCCTCCAGTGGACAAGGCAGGAATAGCAGCCACACAAGGAAATAACCCTTACCCCAAAGAGGGCAAAAAAGTCAGGCTTTCCTAACATATCACAAACTGTGTTGGTCATTTTGGGGGCAAAGTCATCAGAATGCAGCCTTACGTCGACCTAACTCTTTTCTAACCCCAAAATGGGTCAAAAGTCAGGCCGTAGTCTTTCTTTACCCAAAAGAGGGCAGAAAAGTCAGGCTTTCCAAGATATGAAAGACTATTTTTGTTATTTTAGGGGCAAAGTCATCAGAATGCAGCCTGAGGTTCACCTTACTCTATTCTAACCCCAAAATGGGTCAAACCTAAGGCCCTAGTCTTTCCTTACCCAACAGAGGGCAAAAAAAAGTCCCTAAGGAGGCGGCTGGATGCCGGCAGGAGAGACTGATTGGGTCCAGCTGATTGGTGCTCCTGCCGGGAGCTGGAGGTGAACTGAAGAAAAGGGAGGGGGGAGAGAGGAGAGGGTATAAAGAACGTGGTTTGGGTGGGAAAGGGGAAAAAAGACACCAGGAAAGGTTTAAACGCTTTAAACAAATGTAATTAGTTTTACCCCCTTTAATTCAGTCTGTCTGTGGCTTTTACAAGTTTTCTTTGAAAGTAAACAGGCTTAATTAAAAGCTAAAGCTTTTGGCAATTGCCGGAACCTTCCAGAACCTTCCAGAACAGATTTGCAACATTGTGACACGTGACACGCCTGAGGCAGTTAAAGAGAAAAAAAACGGAGTTTCTGTTTCTTTATTTTCTTGCATTGCACTTGATTTCTGTGTCTTTAAGGGTACAGGGAAGGGATTGGGGGGTGTTTGTGTGCACGTGGAAGAGCTCAGAAGGGCAAACAGCTAACTCAGGAGTCTACAGCTTAGCAACTTTAAGACCTGTGGACTTCAACTCCCAGAATTCCTCAACCAGCCATGAGGGGCTGAGGAATCCTGGGAGTTGAAGTCCACAAGTCTTAAAAGTGCCAAGTTGAAGACCCCTGAACTAGCTGGTAGGGTGCATATTAATAAACATGGATAAATTTATCATACATTTATCAGTGCAAAGGAAAAGGAATTCAGTAAAGGAACAAAAGAGCATAGCATGAGGGCATGCAAAGAGTGCCCTCCTGTGGTTATTTTGGCCATAGCGGCAGAAAGGGACTACAAGACCATCTATAGCACAGGGCTTGCAAACGGTGCCTTCCTGTGGTTATTTTGGCCATAGCGGCCTGACAGGGACTACAAAGACATCTATAGCACAGGGCATGAAAAGGGTGCCCTACTGTGGTTATTTATGTATAGCAGCCTGAAAGGGACTACAGCGACCATATATAACACAGGGCACGCAAAGACTGCGCTCCTGTGGTTCTTTGGAATAGCAGCCACCCAAGGAAATAAACCTTACCCCAAAGAGGGCAAAAAAGTCAGGCTTTCCTAAAATGTGTTGGTCACTGCGTTGGTCATTTTGGGGACAAAGTCATCAGAATGCGCATTACTCGACCTAACTCTCCTCTAACCGCAAAATGGGTCAAAGGTCAGGCCGTAGTCTCTCCTTACCCAAAAGAGGGCATAAAAGTCAGGCTTTCCCAAGACATGAAAGACTATGTTTGTTATTTGGGGGGGCAAAGTCATCAGAATGCAGCCTTACGTCGACCTAACTGTTTCCTAACCGCAAAGTTGGTCAAAGGTCAGGCCGTAGTCTCTCCTTACCCATAGAGGGCAAAAATGTCAGGCTTTCCTAAGGTATGAAAGACTATGTTGGTTATTTGGGGGGCAAAGTCATCAGAATGACTATTATTATTATTACATTATTAGAAGCCTTGATATTAATCATAATAGAGCAATGGGAGGCCCAAGGGCTGCAGAACAGGCACAGAAGAAGGAAACCTGCTTCAAAACACTTAAACCGAGTTAAAAAGGCCTATGATGGCCTAAGTGCTAATGCTATGGGACAGAAAGCAGTGCCCTCCAGTGGACAAGGCAAGAATAGCAGCCACACAAGGAAATAAACCTTACCCCAAAGAGGGCAAAACAGTCAGGCTTTCCTAACATATCACAAAAAACTGTGTTGGTCATTTTGGGGAAAGTTCATCAGAATGAAGCCTTACGTCGAACCTAACTCTTTCTAACCCAAAAGGGTCAAAGTCAGGCGTAAGTTTTCTTTACCAAAAGAGGGCAGAAAAGTCAGGCTTTCCCAGATATGAAAACTTATTTTTGTCATTGAGGGGCAAAGTCATCAGAAGCAGCATTAGCTTCACCTTACTACTATTATAACCCCAAAATGGGTCAAAACCTTAAGGCCCTAGTCTTTCTTACCCAAAGAGGGCAAAAAAGGTCCCTAGGAGGCGGCTGGATGCCGGCAGGAGAGACTGATGGGTCCAGCTGCATTGGTGCTCCTGCGGGAGCGGAGGTGAAAAATGAGAAAAGGGAGGGGGGAGAGAGGACCTGAGGGATAAAGAAGTGGTTCTGGGTGGGGAAAGGGGAAAAAAGACACCAGGATAGGTTTAATCGCTTTAAAGAAATGTAATTAGTTTTACCCCCTTTAATTCAGTCTGTCTGTGGCTTTTACAAAGTTTTCTTTGAAAGTAAAAAGGCTTAATTAAAAGCTAAAGCTTTTTGCAATTGCCGGAACCTTCCAGAACCTTCCAGAACAGATTTGCAACATTGTGACACGTGACACGCCTGAGGCAGTTAAAGAGAAAAAAAACGGAGTTTCTGTTTCTTTATTTTCTGCATTGCACTTGATTTCTGTGTCTTTAAGGGTACAGGGAAGGGATTGGGGGGTGTTTGTGTGCACGTGGAAGAGCTCAGAAGGGCAAACCAGCTAACTCAGGAGTCTACAGACTTAGCAACTTTAAGACCTGTGGACTTCAACTCCCAGAATTCCTCAACCAGCCATGAGGGCTGAGGAATCCTGGGAGTTGAAGTCCACAAGTCTTAAAAGTGCCAAGTTTT
>JALGBA010002749.1:0-69783 GCA_023970755.1 Azemiops feae | reverse complement strand
ATGCCATACGCTAAATAAATAAGTAAAACAAACCGCACCAATAGAAACTACCAGGAACACTCCATCAACCTGCTAGGACAAGCCACTAAAGATATAAAGAGATGAGCAAATTCCTCTCTCTTCTAGCACTGGTGATTGTGACCTAGTTGGTCACGAAACGTATGCAAGGAAAACCACCAAGCTCGAGACGGCACCAATGCGACGCCTGGAAGAGGACAATGTTGTTGGATGATGGACCCAAGTGGCCCCTATTAGCTCCTGGCTTTATTAATTCAATAATAACAATGATATGCGGTGTGTGTATTGTGTGCGCGCACGTAGCGGGTTATGATAATACTATTATAATTTTATATTAGATGACATTTATCATGCCCAATCCGCATAGAGTTGAGGAAAAGCCCTTGTTAGCCTCCAGTCAGTCAATATCGGGCTGAGCAAGTGAAGCTCGGAGGCTAGCGATGATTCCTTCCCTCCTCTTTCCCCTCGCACTTTACATATGCCCAGAGGCACCATGCACACTTAGAAGCAGATGCCCGCCGGCCTCCCCGCCCGTCCCTTGTTTCTTCCATCCCTAAACCCTCCATTCCAGATTCACCCGCCTGGGATTGCCTCGATGCCTATGCTTTGCGACGTATAACTGTGCCGAAAGAAATAGACCTTTTTAATGGGATTTTAAAGTTATTATCCTCTTATCTTTATTAGTAACGCCTTATTAATGTTAATAGGGCGAAGGGAAGCCCTTTTGCTGCGACGCGGGTACACAAAAACATCACCTAATATTACTGAGGTTTCATTAATAAATACTACACTTAAAACTCCATTTAAAAGCTTTATTTCTTTTTGTGGCTGCTCGGCTCACCTGCGGCAGTACGAGGCTTTTTTCCCTTCTTGCGGCAGCGTAGAGCAAAGAGAGGACAGGAAGGTGCCGACGGATGACTAAAAGCAACGGACAAGACGTCGGCCATGATAGGAAGGTCGATTCCAAATGAACTGGGGGATGGCCAATTTGGACGGACGGGAGGTCGCCATGCCGAGAAGGTCTAGGACAGTGTTAATGCTATGGGACGGAAAAACGTGCCCTCCTGTGGTCAAAACGGGTATTGCGGCCGCCGAAATAAATAAACCTATTGAATGGGATTTTAAGGTTATTATTCTCTATCTTTATTTATTAACGCTTAGTAATATTAATAGGGCGACGGGAGGCCCTTTTGCTGCGCCTGGGGCAGAGTAAGATAACCTAATATTAGTAAGGTTTTATTAATAAAGAATAATAAACTTAAAAACGCCATTTAAAAGGTTTATTCTTTGTGGTGGCTGCGTACCTGCTTGTCCCTTAGCGAGAGATGGCGCGGCCTTCAAAAAGGCCTGTAATGATGAATTAAGGTTACTTTGATAGGTGCTAACTTTAAAGATAAACCTCACCACAAACATACAAAATTTATTGCTATGGTTAATATTAAAATGAGTGAGATTAGATTTTACCTTCGCTGCTAGTTTTGAAACTGACGCATTTATTAAAATGTTTTATGTCTACTACATCACACTAATTTCTTGCTGCATCTAGTTTCTAATCTTCTAGTATGCCCAGTCGTGAATATCATTTCACTGGGTTGAAAAATAGACAGCTAGTCAATTGGGGTGGAAGGTGCCAGGCTAGAAATTGGGGGTGGGGGCTGAGTTTAGTACCACCTTAGGTATGAGAAACCAGCTTTGGGCCAATTCCTCTCCTAGTCAGCCTAGTCTAACCTAACCCTAGGGCTGTTGCTGCATGGCGAAAATAAGAGAAGGAAGGAGCATTAGATATATTTGCCGCCTTGAGTTATTTATAAAAATAACAAAGGCTGGATTAAAAAAATATGCAAAATTTAGAGCGGCTTTGGTCTAGTCGTGGTTAAGGCAGCAGACTAGAAAGTGGGAGGCTGTGAGTTCTAATCTTGCTTTAGAGGCAGAAAAGTCATCTGGGTCAGTCACTCCAAAACCAGCTTTGGGCCAGTCACTCTCTCTCGGCCCTAGGAAGGAAGCAACGGCAAACCATTTGTCTGAAATGGTATAGGGTTGCCTGCCTAAGCAGGGGGTTGGACTAGAAGACCTCCAAGGTCCCTTCCAACTCGGTTATTCTATTCTAACCGCAGCTGGGGGGGGGGAACCTTGCCAAGAAAAACGCAGGATTTGGGTCAGGCAATGGCCAGGAGTCGAGACTAAAGTGGAAAGCACCACAAAATAATATTAACATAACAGCCAATAAACTTACTAAACGCCCGGCTCCCTCCGGTGATGTACTAGAAGGGAGTGCGAACCAGGCAAATTGAGTCATCGGGCAAACGCGTGTCGTGGGAACGCAACTCATAGTACCCACGCGCCCATGAAAAGGCGGCGTCGAGCGGCAGATTCGGGGAAGCTTCCCTGAAGCCCCCGCCTCACCTGGCCTTGATGCAAAGGCAGCAGCGCCGCCGGCTCCACCTTTGCCTTCTCCTTCGCCGCGGGACAGCCTTCTCGGGGCGTCGCCGGGCTGTGACGCCATCAGAAGGCGCGTCCCCTCTTTCGGCAGAGAAGCGGAAAGGCACCAGAGAGGTAGGAAAGGAGAGCGGAGGGCAGACTGGGCTTTCCCCTCTTCAAACCGTCGCTCTTGGGAATCGCCATAGATATGTACACAGAGAGCTCGGGTGGAAATGGTAGAGCGGCCGGTAGAACCAAGACTTCCGAGTTTGCTGGAGCATATATGGAGGAAGACTTTGGATTGGAGTTAAGGACGGAAAAAAGACAATGCAGAAATCTGGATTGTATTGGGGGCGCCCTATATAAAAGCCCCCCGCAAGGTGGAGTGTCACAGAGTATTGCACATCCATTCCCAGCCAGCAGGGGACAAGTTTAATCCCTGTAAGTCATCCAGCGTTTCTCAAACTTGGCAATTTTTGTGGACTTCAAGTCCCAGAATTCCCCAGCCTGCATGCAGTTTGCAGGTAACTAAATGGTTTATCCAGGGAAAGCAGGAACTGTATTAAATTGGACTCCAGGGTTGACCGAGTACACCACCTCCAAATTTGTGACGTCCCCTAAAATTTGATGGCGACCCCCAAGTGATCGCAATAAATAAATAAAAACACAAACGTATTTATTTAGCGTATGACACAATACACTCCAATAGTATCTTTTCACTAGCCTCCACTAGTTGTGACACTACTTAGGTTTTACAAAAGCAGCCGAGGCCATTAAGTGGATGCTCCAGTCAGAGCTGAAGAAGCTTCTTGTATGAGAAGCGAAACGTCTTCAAAGAAAATTAAGAAAGTCCAGTTGCCTCCTGAAAAAGCATCTTTGGGACAATTATGACCCGGATGACTGAGAATCTCCATAGACAGTGAGAGACCATGCGGGATACTTAAGGCACCTGGACTAGAAATCGGAAGACTGTCGGTTCTAGTCCCACCTTAGGCATGAAAGTCAACTGTGGGACCTTGGGGTCAGTCTTCTCTCTTGGTCCTAGTAAGGAGGCAATGCAAACCACAGCTCCATCATAGCTATCTGCAATTGCATTGACGCACCACCGAATGTGTGCAGTGCGGGCCTGTGCACACCTGCAACATATGTAGGATCTATCTATCATCTATCTATCTATCTATCTATAGTCTATCGATCTATCTATCTATCTAATCTATCTATCTATCTATCTATCTATCTATCTATCTATCTATCTATCTATCTATCTATCTATCTAAATATAAGGAGGCTGCCTTCAATGGTTAGACGGCTATTGGTATCTGAACAAAAATCTTTTACATTATATTTTATTGTGTTTTTCTAATCTAGGTGAAATGTTAATATATACTGCTAGTCCATGTATGATATGCCATACGCTAAATAAATAAGTAACAACCGCCCAATCAAGAAACTACCAGGGAAACACCTCCATCAACCCTGATAGGACAAGCCACTAAGTATATAAAGAGAGAGCAAATCCTCTCTCTTCTAGCACTGATGATGTTACCTAGTGGGTCACGAAACGTCTGCAAGAAAACCACCAAGCTCAGAGAGCACCAAGGACCCTGAGAGACAATGTGTTGGATGATGGACCAAGTGGCCCCTTAGCTCGGCTTTATTATTATAAATAAACAATGATATGCGTGTGGTGTGTGTGTGCGCGCACGTGAGAGGGTGTATGATAATACTATATAATTATATTATGATGACATTTATCTGCCCATCTCGCCTAGAGGTTTAGAAAGCCCCTTTTAGCTTCCCAGTCAGTCAATATGGGCTGAGCAAGTGAAGCTGGAGGCAGCCGAGATTTCCTTCCCTCCTCTTTCCCTCGCACTTTACATATGCCCAGAGGCACCATGCACAATTAGAAGCAGCCCCCCGCCCGTCCCTGTTTCTTCCATCCCTAAACCCTCCATTCCAGATTCACCCGCCTGGGATTGCCTCGATGCCTATGCTTTGCGACGTAAACTGTGCCGAAAGAAAAGACCTTTTTAATGGGATTTTAAAGTTATTATCCTCTTATCTTATTAGTAAGCCTTATTAATGTTAATAGGGCGAAGGGAAGCCTTTTGCTGCGACGCGGGGACACAAAAACATCACCTAATATTACTGAGGTTTCATTAAAAATACTACACTTAAAAACTCCATTAAAAGCTTTATTTCTTTTTGTGGCTGCTCGGCTCACCTGCGGCAGTACGAGGCTTTTTCCCTTCTTGCGGCAGCGTAGAGCAGAAGAGAGGACAGGAAGTTGCCGACGGATGACTAAAAGCAAAGGACAAGACGTCGGCCATGATAGGAAGGTCGATTCCAAATGAACTGGGGGATGGCATTTGGACGGACGGGAGGTCGCCATGCCGAGAAGGTCTAGGACGTGTTAATGCTATGGGACGGAAAAACGTGCCCTCCTGTGGTCAAAACGGGTATTGCGGCCGCCGAAATAAATAAACCTTTTGAATGGATTTTAAGTATTATTCTCTATCTTTATTATTAACGCCTTATTAATATTAATAGGGCGACGGGAGGCCCTTTTGCTGCGACCCTGGGGCAGAGTAAGATAACCTAATATTAGTAAGGTTTTATAATAAAGAATAATAACTTAAACGCCATTTAAAAGGTTTATTTCTTGTGGCTGCTGTACCTGCTTGTCCCTTAGCGAGAGATGGCGCGGCCTTCAAAAAGGCCTGTAATGATGAATTAAGGTTACTTTGATAGGTGCTAACTTAAAGATAAACCTCACCAAACATACATAAATTTATTGCTATGGTTAATATTAAAATGAGTGAGATTAGATTTTACCTCGCTGCTAGTTTTGAAATGACGCATTTATTAAAATGTTTATGTCTACCTACATCACACTATTTCTTGCTGCATCTTAGTTTCTAATCTTCCTAGTATGCCCAGTCGTGAAATCATTTCACTGGGTTGAAAAAATAGACAGCTAGTCAATTGGGGTGGAAGGTGCCAGGCTAGAAATTGGGGGGGGGGCTGAGTTTTAGTACCACCTTAGGTATGAGAAACCAGCTTTGGGCCAATTCCTCTCCTAGTCAGCCTAAGTCTAACCCTAACCCTAGGGCTGTTGTGCATGGCGAAAATAAGAGAAGGAAGGAGCATTAGATATATTTGCCGCCTTGAGTTATTTATAAAAATAACAAAGGCTGGATTAAAAAAATATGCAAAATTTAGAGCGGCTTGGTATAGTCGTGGTTAAGCAGCAGACTAGAAAGGGAGGCTGTGAGTTAATCTGCTTTTAGAGGCAGAAAAGTCATCTGGGTCAGTCACTCCCAAAACCAGCTTTGGGCCAGTCACTCTCTCTTGCCCTAGGAAGGAAGCAACGGCAAACCATTTGTCTGAAATGGTATAGGGTTGCCTGCCTAAGCAGGGGTTGGACTAGAAGACCTCAAGGTCCCTTCCAACTCGGTTATTCTATTCTAACCGCAGCTGGGGGGGGGGGGGAAACCTTGCCAAGAAAAACCGCAGGGATTTGGTCAGTCAATGGCCAGGAGTCGAGACTAAGTGGAAGCACCAATAATATTAACAATAACAGCAATAACTTAAAACGCCCGGCTCCCTCCGGTGATGTTACTAGAAGGGAGTGCGAACACAGGCAATTGAGTTTCATCGGGCAACGCGTGTCGTGGGAACGCAACTCTAGTACCCACGCCGCCATGAAAAGGGGCGTCGAGCGGCAGATTCGGGGAAGCTTCCCTGAAGCCCCCGCCTCACTGGCCTTGCTGCAAAAGGCAGCAGCGCCGCGGCTCCACCTTTTGCCTTCTCCTTCGCCTGGGACAGCCTCTCGGGGCGTCGCGGGCTGTGACGCCATCAGAAGGCGCGTCCCTATTCGGCAGAGAAGCCGAAAGGCACCATAGAGGTAGGAAAGGAGAGCGGAGGAAAGACTGGGCTTCCGCTCTTGAAAACGTCGAACTTGGGAATCGCCATAGAAATGTAACCAGAGAGCTCGGATGGAAATAGTAGAGCGGCCGGTAGAACCAAGACTTCCGAGTTTGCTGAGCATATATGGAGGAAGACTTTGGATTGGAGTTAAGGACGGAAAAAAGACAATGCAGAAATCTGGATTGTATTGGGGGCGCCCTATATAAAAGCCCCCCGCAAAGGTGGAGTGTCAAGAGTATTGCACATCCATTCCCAGCCAGCAGGGGACAAGTTTAATCCTGTAAGTCATCCAGCGTTTCTCAAACTTGGCAATTTTTGTGGACTTCAAGTCCCAGAATTCCCAGCCTGCATGCAGTTGCAGGTAACTAAATGGTTTATCCAGGGAAAGCAGGAAACTGTATTAAATTGGACTCCAGGGTTGACGAGTACACCACCTCCAAATTTGTGACGTCCCCTAAAATTTGCTGGCAACCCCAAGTGATCGCAATAATAAATAAAAAACAAACGTATTTTATTTAGCGTATGGCACAATACACTCCGATAGTATCTTTTCACTAGCCTCCACTAGTTGTGACACTGCTTAGTTTACAAAAGCAGCCAAGGCCATTAAGTGATGCTCCAGCCAGAGCTGAAGAACCTCTTGTATGAGAAGCGAAACGTCTTCAAAGAAATCAAGAAAGTCCAGTTGCCTCCTGAAAAAGCATCTGTGGGACAATTATGACCCGGATGACTGAGAATCTCCATAGACAGTGAGAGACAATGCGGGATACTTAAGGCACTGGACTAGAAATCGGAAGACTGTCGGTTCTAGTCCCACCTTAGGCATGAAAGTCAACTGTGGTGACCTTGGGGTCAGTCCTTCTCTCTTGGTCCTAGTAAGGAGGCAATGCCAAACCACTAGCTTCCCATCATTGCTATCTGCAATTGCATTGACGCACGACCGAATGTGTGCAGCTGGGGCCTGCGCACACCTGCAACATATCGTGTACATCTATCTATCTATCATCTATCTATCTATCTATCTATCTATCTATCTATCTATCTATCTATCTATCTATCTATCTATCTGTCTGTCTGTCTGTCTGTCTGTCTGTCTGTCTGTCTGTCTGTCTGTCTATCTATCTAATATAAAGGAGGCTGCACTGCAATGGTTAGACGGCCTATTGGTATCTGAACAAAAATCTTTTTAACATTTATATTTTATTGTGTTTTTCTAATCTAGGTGAAATGTTAATATATACTGCAAGTCCATGTATGATATGCCATACGCTAAATAAATAAGTAAACAACCGCCCAATCAAGAAACTACCAGGAACACCTCCATCAACCCTGATAGGACAAGCCAACTAAGTATATAAAGAGAGAGCAAATTCCTCTCTAGCACTGATGATGTTACCTAGTTGGGTCACGAAACGTCTGCAAGAAAACCACCAAGCTCAGAGAGCACCAAGGACCCCTGAAGAGACAATGTTGTTGGATGATGGACCAAGTGGCCCCTTAGCTCCGGCTTTATTATTATATAATAACAATGATATGCGTGTGTGTGTGTGTGGCGCACGTTGAGAGGGTGTATGATAATACTATATAATTTATATTATGATGACATTTATCTGCCCATCTCGCCTAGGGTTTAGAAAGCCCCTTTTAGCTTCCCAGTCAGTCAATATGGGCTGAGCAAGTGAAGCTGGAGGCAGCCGAGATTTCCTTCCCTCCTCTTTCCCCTCGCACTTAATATGCCCAGAGGCACCATGCACACTTAGAAGCAGCTGCCGCCGGCCTCCCCGCCCGTCCCTTGTTTCTTCCATCCCTAAACCTCCATTCCAGATTCACCCGCCTGGGATTGCTCGATGCCTATGCTTTGCGACGTAAAACTGTTGCCGAAAGAAATAGACCTTTTTAATGGGATTTTAAAGTTATTATCCTCTTATCTTTATTAGTAACGCCTTATTAATTTTAATAGGGCGAAGGGAAGCCTTTTGCTGCGACGCGGGGACACAAAAACATCACCTAATATTACTGAGGTTTCATTAATAAATATACACTTAAAACCATTTAAAAGCTTTATTTCTTTTTGTGGCTGCTCGGCTCACCTGCGGCAGTACGAGGCTTTTTCCCTTCTTGCGGCAGCGTAGAGCAGAAGAGAGGACAGGAAGGTGCCGACGGATGACTAAAAGCAAGGACAAGACGTTCGGCCATGATAGGAAGGTCGATTCCAAATGAACTGGGGGATGGCCAATTTGGACGGACGGGAGGTCGCCATGCCGAGAAGGTCTAGGTACGTGTTAATGCTATGGGACGGAAAAAACGTGCCATACTGTGTCAAAAAACGGGTATTGCGGCCGCCGAAATAAATAAACCTTTTGAATGGGATTTAAGGTTATTTTCTATCTTTATTAACGCCTTATTAATATTAATAGGGCGACGGGAGGCCCTTTTGCTGCGACCCTGGGGCAGAGTAAGATAACCTAATATAGTAAGGTTTTATTAATAAAGAATAATAAACTTAAAACGCCATTTAAAAGGTTTATTTCTTTGGTGGCTGCTGTACCTGCTTGTCCTTAGAGAGAGATGGCGCGGCCTTCAAAAAGGCCTGTAATGATGAATTAAGGTTACTTTGATAGGTGCTAACTTTAAGATAAACCAACCAAACATACATAAATTTATTGCTATGGTTAATATTAAAATGAGTGAGATTAGATTTTACCTCGCTGCTAGTTTTGAAACTGACGCATTTATTAAAATGTTTTATGTCTACCTACATCACACTAATTTCTTGCTGCATCTTAGTTTCTAATCTTCCTAGTATGCCCAGTCGTGAATATCATTTCACTGGTTGAAAAATAGACAGCTAGTCAATTGGGTGGAAGGTGCCAGGCTAGAAATTGGGGGGGGGGGCTGAGTTTAGTACCACCTTAGGTATGAGAAACCAGCTTTGGGCCAATTCCTCTCCTAGTCAGCCTAAGTCTAACCCTAACCCTAGGGCTGTTGCTGCATGGCGAAAATATAAGAGGAAGGAGCATTAGATATATTTGCCGCCTTGAGTTATTTAAAAATAACAAAGGCTGATTAAAAAAATATGCAAATTTAGAGAGGGCTTGGTCTAGTCGTGGTTAAGGCAGCAGACTAGAAAGTGGGAGGCTGTGAGTTCTAATCTTGCTTTTAGAGGCAGAAAAGTCATTGGTCAGTCACTCCAAACAGCTTTGGGCCAGTCACTCTCTCTCGGCCCTAGGAAGGAAGCAACGGAAAACATTTGTCTGAAATGGTAGGGTTGCCTGCCTAAGCAGGGGGTTGACTAGAAAGACCTCCAAGGTCCCTTCCAACTCGGTTATTCTATTCTAACCGCAGCTGGGGGGGGGGGAAACCTTGCCAAGAAAACCGCAGGGATTTGTCAGGCAATGGCCAGGAGTCGAGGACTAGTGGAAAGCACAAATAATATAAAATAACAGCAATAACTTACTAAACGCCCGGCTCCCTCCGGTGATGTACTAGAAGGGAGTGCGAACACAGGCAATTGAGTTCATCGGGCAACGCGTGTCGTGGGAACGCAACTCCTAGTACCCACGCCGCCCATGAAAAGGCGGCGTCGAGCGCAGATTCGGGGAAGCTTCCCTGAAGCCCCCCCGCCCACCTGGCCTTGATGCAAAGGCAGCAGCGCCGCCGGCTCACCTTTGCCTTCTCCTCGCCCTGGGACAGCCTTCTCGGGGCGTCGCCGGGCTGTGACGCCAATCAGAAGGGCGTCCCCTATTTCGGCAGAGAAGCCGAAAGGCACCATAGAGGTAGGAAAGGAAGCGGAGGAAAGACTGGGCTTTCCGCTCTTGAAACCGTCGAACTGGGAATCGCCATAGAAATGTAACCAGAGAGCTCGGATGAAATAGTAGAGCGGCCGGTAGAACCAAGACTTCCGAGTTTGCTGGAGCATATATGGAGGAAGACTTTGGATTGGAGTTAAGGACGGAAAAAAGACAATGCAGAAATCTGGATGTATTGGGGGCGCCCTATAAAAAGCCCCCGCAAAGGTGGAGTGTCACAGAGTATTGCACATCCATTCCCAGCCAGCAGGGGACAAGTTTAATCCCTGTAAGTCATCCAGCTTCTCAAACTTGGCAATTTTTGTGGACTTCAAGTCCCAGAATTCCCCAGCCTGCATGCAGTTTGCAGGTAACTAAATGGTTTATCCAGGGAAAAGCAGGAACTGTATTAATTGGACTCCAGGGTGACCGAGTACACCACTCCAAATTTGTGACGTCCCCTAAAATTTGCTGGCAACCCCCAAGTGATCGCAATAAATAAATAAAACACAAACGTATTTATTAGCGTATGGCACAATACACTCCGATAGTATCTTTTCACTAGCCTCCACTAGTTGTGACACTGCTTAGGTTTTACAAAAAGCAGCCAAGGCATTAAGTGATGCTCCAGTCAGAGCTGAAGAACTTCTTGTATGAGAAGCGAAACGTCTTCAAAGAAAATAAGAAAGTCCAGTTGCCTCCTGAAAAGCATCTTTGGGACAATTATGACCCGGATGACTGAGAATCTCATAGACAGTGAGAGACAATGCGGGATACTTAAGGCACTGGACTAGAAATCGGAAGACTGTCGGTTCTAGTCCCACCTAGGCATGAAAGTCAACTGTGGTGACCTTGGGGTCAGTCCTTCTCTCTTGGTACTAGTAAGGAGGCAATGCCAAACCACCAGCTTCCATCATAGCTATCTGCAATTGCATTGACGCACCACCGAAGTGTGCAGCTGGGGCCTGTGCACACTGCATCATCTATCGTCGCTATCTATCTATCGATCTATCTATCTATCTATCTATCTATCTATCTATCTATCTATCTATATCTATATTATCTAATCTATCAATCAATATCAAATATCTATCATCTATCTATCTATCTATCTATCTATCTATCATCTATCTATCTATCATCTATCTATCATCTATCTATCTATCTATCTATCTAATATAAAGGAGGCTGCACTTCAAGGGTTAGACGGCCTATTGTATCTGAACAAAAATCTTTTAAAACATTTATATTTTATTGTGTTTTTCTAATCTAGGTGAAATGTTAATATATATGCTAGTCCATGTATGATATGCCATACGCTAAATAATAAGTAAACAACCGCCCAATCAGAAACTACCAGGAACACCTCCATCAACCCTGATAGGACAAGCCAATAAGTATATAAAGAGAGAGCAAATTCCTCTCTCTTCTAGCACTGATGATGTTACCTAGTTGGTCACGAAACGTCTGCAAGAAAACCACCAAGCTCAGCGAGCACCAAGGACCCCTGAAGAGACAATGTGTTGGATGATGGACCAAGTGGCCCCTTAGCTCCGGCTTTATTATTTCATATAATAACAATGATATGCGTGTGTGTGTGTGCGCGCACGTGAGAGGGGTGTATGATAATACTATATAATTTTATATTATGATGACATTTATCTGCCCCATCTCGCCTAGAGGTTTAGAAAGCCCCTTTTGCTTCCCAGTCAGTCAATATGGGCTGAGCAAGTGAAGCTGGAGGCAGCCGCGATTTCCTTCCCTCCTCTTTCCCTCGCACTTTACATATGCCCAGAGGCACCATGCACACTTAGAAGCAGCTGCCGCCGGCCTCCCCGCCCGTCCCTTGTTTCTTCCATCCCTAAAACCCTCCATTCCAGATTCACCCGCCTGGGGATTGCCTCGATGCCTATGCTTTGCGACGTAAACTGTGCCGAAAGAAAATAGACCTTTTTAATGGGATTTTAAAGTTATTATCCTATTATCTGTATTAGTAACGCCTTATTAATGTTAATAGGGCGAAGGGAAGCCCTTTTGCTGCGACGCGGGGACACAAAAACATCACCTAATATTACTGAGGTTTCATTAATAAATACTACACTTAAAACTCCATTTAAAAGCTTTATTCTTTTTGTGGCTGCTCGGCTCACCTGCGGCAGTACGAGGCTTTTCCCTTCTTGCGGCAGCGTAGAGCAGAAGAGAGAGGACAGGAAGGTGCCGACGGATGATAAAAGCAACGGACAAGACGTCGGCCATGATAGGAAGGTCGATTCCAAATGAACTGGGGGATGGCCAATTTGGACGGACGGGAGGTCGCCATGCCGAGAAGTCTAGGACCGTGTTAATGCTAGGGACGGAAAAAACGTGCCCTCCTGTGGTCAAAACGGGTATTGCGGCCGCCGAAATAAATAAACCTTTTGAATGGATTTTAAGTTATTATCTCTATCTTTATTATAACGCCTTATTAATTAATAGGGCGAACGGGAGGCCCTTTTGCTGCGACTGGGCAGAGTAAGATAACCTAATATTAGTAAGGTTTTATTAATAAAGAATAATAAACTTAAAACGCCATTAAAAGGTTTATTCTTTGGTGGCTGCTGTACCTGCTTGTCCCTTAGCGAGAGATGCGCGCGGCTTCAAAAAGGCCTGTAATGATGAATTAAGGTTACTTTGATAGGTGCTAACTTTAAAGATAAAACCTCACCAAACATACATAAATTTATGCTATGGTTAATATAAAATGAGTGAGATTAGATTTTACCTTCGCTGCTAGTTTTGAAACTGACGCATTATTAAAATGTTTATGTCTACCTACACACACTAATTCTTGCTGCATCTTAGTTTCTAATCTTCCTAGTATGCCCAGTCGTGAATATCATTTCACTGGGTTGAAAAATAGACAGCTAGTCAATTGGGGTGGAAGGGCCAGGCTAGAAATTGGGGGTGGGGGCTGAGTTTTAGTACACTTAGGTATGAGAAAACCAGCTTGGGCCAATTCCTCTCCTAGTCAGCCTAAGTCTACCCTAACCCTAGGGCTGTGCTGCATGGCGAAAAATAAGAGAAGGAAGGAGCATTAGATATATTTGCCGCCTTGAGTTATTTATAAAAATAACAAAGTGGATTAAAAAAATATGCAAAATTTAGAGAGGCTTTGGTCTAGTCGTTGGTTAAGGCAGCAGACTAGAAAGTGGGAGGCTGTGAGTTCTAATCTTGCTTTTAGAGGCAGAAAAGTCATCTGGGTCAGTCACTCCAAAACCGCTTTGGGCCAGTCACTCTCTCTCGGCCTAGAAGGAAGCAACGGCAAACCATTTGTCTGAAATGGTATAGGGTTGCCTGCCTAAGCGGGGGGGTAGAGACAGGTCCTTCCAATCGGTTTATTCTAACCAGCTGGGGGGGGGGAACCTTGCCAAGGAAACCGCAGGGATTTGGTCAGGCAATGGCCAGGAGTCGAGACTAAGTGGAAAGCACCAAATAATATTAAGAATAACAGCAATAACGTACTAAACGCCCGGCTCCCTCCGGTGATGTTACTAGAAGGGAGTGCGAAACACAGGCAATGAGTTCATCGGGCAACGCGTGTCGTGGGAACGCAACTCCTAGTACCCACGCGCCCATGAAAAGGCGGCGTCGAGCGGCAGATTCGGGGAAGCTTCCCTGAAGCCCCCGCCTCACCTGGCCTTGCTGCAAAGGCAGCAGCGCCGCCGGGCTCCACCTTTGCCCTTTCTCCTTCGCCCTGGGACAGCTTCTCGGGGCGTCGCCGGGCTGTGACGCCATCAGAAGGCGCGTCCCCTATTTCGGCAGAGAAGCCGAAAGGCACCATAGAGGTAGGAAAGGAGAGCGGAGGAAAGACTGGGCTTTCCGCTCTTGAAAACGTCGAACCTTGGGAATCGCCATAGAAATGTAACCAGAGAGCTCGGATGGAAATGGTAGAGCGGCGGTAGAACCAAGACTTCCGAGTTTGCTGGAGCATATATGGAGGAAGACTTGGATTGGAGTTAAGGACGGAAAAAAGACAATGCAGAAATCATGGATTGTATTGGGGCGCCCTATATAAAAGCCCCCCCGCAAAGGTGGAGTGTCACAGAGTATTGCACATCATTCCCAGCCAGCGGGGACAAGTTTAATCCCTGTAAGTCATCCAGCGTTTCTCAAAACTTGGCAATTTTTGTGGACTTCAGTCCCAGAATTCCCCAGCCTGCATGCAGTTTGCAGGTAACTAAATGGTTTTATCCAGGAAAGCAGGAACTGTATTAAATTGGACTCCAGGGTTGACGAGTAACCACCTCCAAATTTGTGACGTCCCTAAAATTTGCTGGCAACCCCAAGTGATCGCAATAAATAAATAAAAACACAAACGTATTTATTAGCGTATGGCACAATACACTCCAATAGTATCTTTTCACTAGCCTCCACTAGTTGTGACACTGCTTAGGTTTTACAAAAGCAGCAAGGCCATTAAGTGATGCTCCAGTCAGAGCTGAAGAACCTTCTTGTATGAGAAGCGAAACCTTGCAAAGAAATCAAGAAAGTCCAGTTGCCTCCTGAAAAGCATCTTTGGGACAATTATGACCCGGATGACTGAGAATCTCCATAGACAGTGAGAGACAATGCGGGATACTTAAGGCACTGGACTAGAAATCGGAAAGACTGTCGGTTCTCTCCCACTTAGGCATGAAAGTCAACTGTGGTGACCTTGGGGTCAGCCTTCTCTCTTCCTAGTAAGGAGGCATGCCAACCACCAGCTTCACATCATAGCTATCTGCAATTGCATTGACGCACCACCGAATGTGTGCAGCGGGGGCCTGTGCACACCTGAACATACGTGTAGATCTATCTATCTATCTATCTATCTATCTATCTATCTATCTATCTATCTATCTATCTATCTATCTATCTATCTATCTATCTATCTATCTATCTATCTATCTTCTAATCTATAAAGGAGGCTGCACTTCAATGGTTAGACGGCCTATTGGTATCTGAACAAAATCTTTTTAACATTTATATTTTATTGTGTTTTTCTAATCTAGGTGAAATGTTAATATATACTGCTAGTCCATGTATGATATGCCATACGCTAAATAAATAAGTAAACAACCGCCCAATCAAGAAAACTACCAGGAAACCTCCATCAACCATGATAGGACAAGCCACTAAGTATATAAAGAGAGAGCAAATTCCTCTCTCTTCTAGCACTGATGATGTTACCTAGTTGGGTCACGAAACGTCTGCAAGAAAACCACCAAGCTCAGAGAGCACCAAGGACCCCTGAAGAGACAATGTTGTGGATGATGGACCAAGTGGCCCTTAGCTCCGGCTTATTATTTATATAAAACAATGATATGCGCGTGTGTGTGTGGTGCGCACGTGAGGGTGTATGATAATACTATATAATTTATATTATGATGACATTTATCTGCCCCATCTCGCCTAGAGGTTTAGAAAGCCCCTTTAGCTTCCCAGTCAGTCCAATATGGGCTGAGCAAGTGAAGCTGGAGGCAGCCGAGATTTCCTTCCCTCCTCTTTCCCTCGCACTTTACATATGCCCAGAGGCACCATGCACACTTAGAAGCAGCTACCCGCGGCCTCCCCGCCGTCCCTGTTCTTCCATCCCTAAACCCCATTCCAGATTCACCCGATGGGATTGCCTCGATGCCTATGCTTTGCGACGTAAAACTGTGCCGAAGAAATAGACTTTTTAATGGGATTTTAAAGTTATATCCTCTATCTTTATTAGTAACGCCTTATAATGTTAATAGGGCGAAGGGAAGCCCTTTGCTGCGACGGGGGACACAAAACATCACCTAATATTACTGAGGTTTCATTACTAAATACTACACTTAAAACTCCATTAAAAGCTTTATTTCTTTTGTGGCTGCTCGGTCACCTGCGGCAGTACGAGGCTTTTTCCCTTCTTGCGGCAGCGTAGAGCAGAGAGAGGACAGGAAGGGTGCCGACGGATGATAAAAGCAACGGACAAGACGTCGGCCATGATAGGAGGTCGATTCCAAATGAACTGGGGATGGCCATTTGGACGGACGGGAGGTCGCCATGCCGAGAAGGTCTAGGACCGTTAATGCTATGGGACGGAAAAAAACGTGCCTCCTGTGGTCAAAACGGGTATTGCGGCCGCCGAAATAAATAAACCTTTTGAATGGGATTTTAAGGTTATTATTCTCTATCTTTATTATTAAGCCTATTAATATTAATAGGGCGACGGGAGGCCCTTTTGCTGCGACCCTGGGGCAGAGTAAGATAACCTAATATTAGTAGGTTTATTAATAAAGAATAATAAACTTAAAACGCCATTTAAAAGGTTTTTCTTTTGGTGGCTGCTGTACTGCTTGTCCTTAGCGAGAGATGGCGCGGCCTTCAAAAAGGCCTGTAATGATGAATTAAGGTTACTTTGATAGGTGCTAACTTTAAAGATAAACCTCACCAAACATACATAAATTTATGCTATGGTTAATATTAAATGAGTGAGATTAGATTTACCCTTCGCTGCTAGTTTTGAAACTGACGCATTTATTAAAATGTTTTATGTCTACCTACATCACACTAATTCTTGCTGCATCTTAGTTTCTAATCTTCCTAGTATGCCCAGTCGTGAATATCATTTCACTGGGTTGAAAAATAGACAGCTAGTCAATTTGGGGTGGAAGGTGCCAGGCTAGAAATTGGGGGTGGGGGCTGAGTTTTAGTACCACCTTAGGTATGAGAAAACCAGCTTTGGGCCAATTCCTCTCCTAGTCAGCCTAAGTCTAACCCTAACCCTAGGGCTGTTGCTGCATGGCGAAAATAAGAGAAGGAAGGAGCATTAGATATATTTGCCGCCTTGAGTTATTTATAAAAATAACAAAGGCTGGATTAAAAAAATATGCAAAATTAGAGCGGCTTGGTCTAGTCGTGGTTAAGGCAGCAGACTAGAAAGTGGGAGGCTGGAGTTCTAATCTTGCTTTTAGAGGCAGAAAAGTCATCTGGGTCAGTCACTCCAAAACCAGCTTTGGGCCAGTCACTCTCTCTCGGCCCTAGGAAGGAAGAGCAACGGCAAACCATTTGTCTGAAATGGTATAGGGTTGCCTGCCTAAGCAGGGGGTTGGACTAGAGACCTCCACGGTCCCTTCCAACTCGGTTATTCTATTCTAACCGCAGCTGGGGGGGGGGGAAACCTTGCCAAGAAAACCGCAGGGATTTGGTCAGGCAATGGCCAGGAGTCGAGACTAAGTGGAAAGCACCAAATAATATTAAGAAACAGCAATAACTTACTAAAACGCCGGCTCCCTCCGGTGATGTTACTAGAAGGGAGTGCGAACACAGGCAATTGAGTTCATCGGGCAACGCGTGTCGTGGGAACGCAACTCCTAGTACCCACGCCGCCATGAAAAGGCGGCGTCGAGCGGCAGATTCGGGAAGCTTCCTGAAGCCCCGCCTCACTGGCCTTGCTGCAAAGGCAGCAGCGCCGCCGGCTCCACCTTTGCCTTCTCCTTCGCCCTGGGACAGCCTTCTCGGGGCGTCGCCGGGCTGTGACGCCATCAGAAGGCGCGTCCCTATTTCGGCAGAGAAGCCGAAAGGCACCATAGAGGAGGAAAAGAGAGGAGGAAAGACTGGGCTTTCCGCTCTTTGAAACCGTCGAACTTGGGAATCGCCATAGAAATGTAACCAGAGAGCTCGGATGGAAATGGTAGAGCGGCCGGTAGAACCAAGATTCCGAGTTTGCTGGAGCATATATGGAGGAAGACTTTGGATTGGAGTTAAGGACGGAAAAAAAGACAATGCAGAAATCTGGATTGTATTGGGGGCGCCCTATATAAAAGCCCCCCGCAAAGGTGGAGTGTCACAGAGTATTGCACATCCATTCCCAGCCAGCAGGGGACAGTTTAATCCCTGTAAGTCATCCAGCGTTTCTCAAACTTGGCAATTTTTGTGGACTTCAAGTCCCAGAATTCCCCAGCCTGCATGCAGTTGCAGGTAACTAAATGGTTTATCCAGGGAAAGCAGGAACTGTATTAAATTGGACTCCAGGGTTGACCGAGTACACCACCTCCAAATTGTGACGTCCCCTAAAATTTGCTGGCAACCCCAAGTGATCGCAATAAATAAATAAAAACACAAACGTATTTATTTAGCGTATGGCACATACACCGATAGTATCTTTTCACTAGCCTCCACTAGTTGTGACACTGCTTAGGTTTACAAAGCAGCCAAGGCCATAAGTGATGCTCCAGTCAGAGCTGAAGAACCTCTTGTATGAGAAGCGAAACGTCTTCAAAGAAAATCAAGAAAGTCCAGTTGCCTCCTGAAAAAGCATCTTTGGGACATTATGACCGGATGACTGAGAATCTCCATAGACAGTGAGAGACAATGCGGGATATTAAGGCACTGGACTAGAAATCGGAAGACTGTCGGTTCTAGTCCCACCTTAGGCATGAAAGTCAACTGTGGGACCTTGGGGTCAGTCTTCTCTCTTGGTCCTAGTAAGGAGGCAATGCAAACCACAGCTCCATCATAGCTATCTGCAATTGCATTGACGCACCACCGAATGTGTGCAGTGCGGGCCTGTGCACACCTGCAACATATGTAGGATCTATCTATCATCTATCTATCTATCTATCTATAGTCTATCGATCTATCTATCTATCTAATCTATCTATCTATCTATCTATCTATCTATCTATCTATCTATCTATCTATCTATCTATCTATCTAAATATAAGGAGGCTGCCTTCAATGGTTAGACGGCTATTGGTATCTGAACAAAAATCTTTTACATTATATTTTATTGTGTTTTTCTAATCTAGGTGAAATGTTAATATATACTGCTAGTCCATGTATGATATGCCATACGCTAAATAAATAAGTAACAACCGCCCAATCAAGAAACTACCAGGGAAACACCTCCATCAACCCTGATAGGACAAGCCACTAAGTATATAAAGAGAGAGCAAATCCTCTCTCTTCTAGCACTGATGATGTTACCTAGTGGGTCACGAAACGTCTGCAAGAAAACCACCAAGCTCAGAGAGCACCAAGGACCCTGAGAGACAATGTGTTGGATGATGGACCAAGTGGCCCCTTAGCTCGGCTTTATTATTATAAATAAACAATGATATGCGTGTGGTGTGTGTGTGCGCGCACGTGAGAGGGTGTATGATAATACTATATAATTATATTATGATGACATTTATCTGCCCATCTCGCCTAGAGGTTTAGAAAGCCCCTTTTAGCTTCCCAGTCAGTCAATATGGGCTGAGCAAGTGAAGCTGGAGGCAGCCGAGATTTCCTTCCCTCCTCTTTCCCTCGCACTTTACATATGCCCAGAGGCACCATGCACAATTAGAAGCAGCCCCCCGCCCGTCCCTGTTTCTTCCATCCCTAAACCCTCCATTCCAGATTCACCCGCCTGGGATTGCCTCGATGCCTATGCTTTGCGACGTAAACTGTGCCGAAAGAAAAGACCTTTTTAATGGGATTTTAAAGTTATTATCCTCTTATCTTATTAGTAAGCCTTATTAATGTTAATAGGGCGAAGGGAAGCCTTTTGCTGCGACGCGGGGACACAAAAACATCACCTAATATTACTGAGGTTTCATTAAAAATACTACACTTAAAAACTCCATTAAAAGCTTTATTTCTTTTTGTGGCTGCTCGGCTCACCTGCGGCAGTACGAGGCTTTTTCCCTTCTTGCGGCAGCGTAGAGCAGAAGAGAGGACAGGAAGTTGCCGACGGATGACTAAAAGCAAAGGACAAGACGTCGGCCATGATAGGAAGGTCGATTCCAAATGAACTGGGGGATGGCATTTGGACGGACGGGAGGTCGCCATGCCGAGAAGGTCTAGGACGTGTTAATGCTATGGGACGGAAAAACGTGCCCTCCTGTGGTCAAAACGGGTATTGCGGCCGCCGAAATAAATAAACCTTTTGAATGGATTTTAAGTATTATTCTCTATCTTTATTATTAACGCCTTATTAATATTAATAGGGCGACGGGAGGCCCTTTTGCTGCGACCCTGGGGCAGAGTAAGATAACCTAATATTAGTAAGGTTTTATAATAAAGAATAATAACTTAAACGCCATTTAAAAGGTTTATTTCTTGTGGCTGCTGTACCTGCTTGTCCCTTAGCGAGAGATGGCGCGGCCTTCAAAAAGGCCTGTAATGATGAATTAAGGTTACTTTGATAGGTGCTAACTTAAAGATAAACCTCACCAAACATACATAAATTTATTGCTATGGTTAATATTAAAATGAGTGAGATTAGATTTTACCTCGCTGCTAGTTTTGAAATGACGCATTTATTAAAATGTTTATGTCTACCTACATCACACTATTTCTTGCTGCATCTTAGTTTCTAATCTTCCTAGTATGCCCAGTCGTGAAATCATTTCACTGGGTTGAAAAAATAGACAGCTAGTCAATTGGGGTGGAAGGTGCCAGGCTAGAAATTGGGGGGGGGGCTGAGTTTTAGTACCACCTTAGGTATGAGAAACCAGCTTTGGGCCAATTCCTCTCCTAGTCAGCCTAAGTCTAACCCTAACCCTAGGGCTGTTGTGCATGGCGAAAATAAGAGAAGGAAGGAGCATTAGATATATTTGCCGCCTTGAGTTATTTATAAAAATAACAAAGGCTGGATTAAAAAAATACGCAAAATTTAGAGCGGCTTTGGTCTAGTCGTGGTTAAGGCAGCAGACTAGAAAGTGGGAGGCTGTGAGTTCTAATCTGCTTTTAGAGGCAGAAAAGTCATCTGGGTCAGTCACTCCAAAACCAGCTTTGGGCCAGTCACTCTCTCTCGGCCCTAGGAAGGAAGCAACGGCAAACCATTTGTCTGAAATGGTATAGGGTTGCCTGCCTAAGCAGGGGGTTGGACTAGAAGACCTCCAAGGTCCCTTCCAACTCGGTTATTCTATTCTAACCGCAGATGGGGGGGGGGGGAACCTTGCCAAGAAAACCGCAGGGATTTGGTCAGGCAATGGCCAGGAGTCGAGACTAAGTGGAAAGCACCAAATAATATTAACAATAACAGCAATAACTTACTAAACGCCCGGCTCCCTCCGGTGATGTTACTAGAAGGGAGTGCGAACACAGGCAATTGAGTTCATCGGGCAACGCGTGTCGTGGGAACGCAACTCCTAGTACCCACGCCGCCCATGAAAAGGCGGCGTCGAGCGGCAGGTTCGGGGAAGCTTCCCTGAAGCCCCCGCCTCACCTGGCCTTGCTGCAAAGGCAGCAGCGCCGCCGGCTCCACCTTTGCCTTCTCCTTCGCCCTGGGACAGCCTTCTCGGGGCGTCGCCGGGCTGTGACGCCATCAGAAGGCGCGTCCCCTATTTCGGCCGAGAAGCCGAAAGGCACCATAGAGGTAGGACAGGAGAGCGGAGGAAAGACTGGGCTTTCCGCTCTTTAACACCTCGAAAACGTGGGAATCGCCATAGAAATGTAAACCCAGAGAGAGAATCTCGGATCGGAAAATAGTAGAGCGGACGGAGAACCAAAGACTATTAGAGTTTGGCTGGAGCATATATGGAGGAAGACTTGATGGGAGTTAAGGACGGAAAAAGGACAATGCAGAATATGGATTGTATTGGGGCGCCCTATATAAAAGCCCCGCAAAGGTGAGTGTCAACAGAGTATTGCACATCCATTCCCAGCCAGCAGGGGAACACACAAAAACTACACTAATACAAAACAAAAGTTTATAAAACAAATACAACACAAACCACACAAAACAACACTAACAAAAAACAACAACAACCACAAGTAACAACCAAACAAAGTAAAACCAAACAAGTTTAAGACCCATACCCAAATAAACACAAACACACAACTTAAAAACAGTTGACACAACCAACACCAAACACCCACCACAACCAAACGAAACACAAGTTTAATCCGGTTAAGTCATCCAGCGTTTCTCAAACTTGGCAATTTTTGTGGACTTCAAGTCCCAGAATTCCCCAGCCTGCATGCACTTTGCAGGTAACTAAATGGTTTATCCAGGAAAAGCAGGAACTGTATTAAATTGGACTCCAGGGTTGACCAAGTACACCACCTCCAAATTTGTGACGTCCCCTAAAATTTGCTGGCGACCGACCCCCAAGTGATCACAATAAATAAATAAAAACACAAACGTATTTATTTAGCGTATGACACAATACACTCCAATAGTATCTTTTCACTAGCCTCCACTAGTTGTGACACTACTTAGGTTTTACAAAAGCAGCCGAGGCCATTAAGTGATGCTCCAGTCAGAGCTGAAGAAGCTTCTTGTATGAGAAGCGAAACGTCTTCAAAGAAAATCAAGAAAGTCCAGTTGCCTCCTGAAAAAGCATCTTTGGGACAATTATGACCAGATGACTGAGAATCTTCCATAGACAGTGAGAGACAATCGCGGGATAACTTAAGGCACTGGGACTAGAAATCGGAGAAAAGACGTCGGTTCTAGTTCCCACCTTAGGCATGAAGTCAACTGTGGTGACCTTGGGGTCAAGTCTCTCTCTTGGTCTAGTAAGGAGCAATGCCAAACCACCAGCTTCCTCATAGCTATCTGCAATGCACTGAAGCACCACCGATGTGTGCAGCTGGGGCTGTGCACACCTGCAACATATCGTGTAGATACTTATCTATCTATCTATCATCTATACTATATATCTATCTATCATCTATCTATCATCTATCCGTTTATCTATCTTATCTCTATCTCTGGCTGTGTCTGTCTATCTTATCTATCAATCATCTATCTATCTATCTATCTATCTATCTATCTATCTATCTATCTATCTATCTATCTCTATCTATCACCTAATTTCTATCTATCTATCTATCTATCTATCTATCTATCTATCTATCTATCTATCTATCTATCTATCTATCATCTATCTATATAAAGGAGGCTTGCACTTCAATGGGTTAGACGGCCATGGTATCTGAACCAAAAATCTTTTTAACATTTATATTTTATTGTCTTTTTCTAATCTAGGTGAAATGTTAATATATACTGCTAGTCCATGTATGATATGCCATACGCTAAATAAATAAGTAAACAACCGCCCAATCAAGAAACTACCAGGAACACCTCCATCAACCCTGATAGGACAAGCCACTAAGTATATAAAGAGAGAGCAAATTCCTCTCTCTTCTAGCACTGATGATGTTACCTAGTTGGGTCACGACACGTCTGCAAGAAAAACCACCAAGCTCAGAGAGCACCAAGGACCCTGAGAGACAATGTGTTGGATGATGGACCAAGTGGCCCCTTAGCTCGGCTTTATTATTATAAATAAACAATGATATGCGTGTGGTGTGTGTGTGCGCGCACGTGAGAGGGTGTATGATAATACTATATAATTATATTATGATGACATTTATCTGCCCATCTCGCCTAGAGGTTTAGAAAGCCCCTTTTAGCTTCCCAGTCAGTCAATATGGGCTGAGCAAGTGAAGCTGGAGGCAGCCGAGATTTCCTTCCCTCCTCTTTCCCTCGCACTTTACATATGCCCAGAGGCACCATGCACAATTAGAAGCAGCCCCCCGCCCGTCCCTGTTTCTTCCATCCCTAAACCCTCCATTCCAGATTCACCCGCCTGGGATTGCCTCGATGCCTATGCTTTGCGACGTAAACTGTGCCGAAAGAAAAGACCTTTTTAATGGGATTTTAAAGTTATTATCCTCTTATCTTATTAGTAAGCCTTATTAATGTTAATAGGGCGAAGGGAAGCCTTTTGCTGCGACGCGGGGACACAAAAACATCACCTAATATTACTGAGGTTTCATTAAAAATACTACACTTAAAAACTCCATTAAAAGCTTTATTTCTTTTTGTGGCTGCTCGGCTCACCTGCGGCAGTACGAGGCTTTTTCCCTTCTTGCGGCAGCGTAGAGCAGAAGAGAGGACAGGAAGTTGCCGACGGATGACTAAAAGCAAAGGACAAGACGTCGGCCATGATAGGAAGGTCGATTCCAAATGAACTGGGGGATGGCATTTGGACGGACGGGAGGTCGCCATGCCGAGAAGGTCTAGGACGTGTTAATGCTATGGGACGGAAAAACGTGCCCTCCTGTGGTCAAAACGGGTATTGCGGCCGCCGAAATAAATAAACCTTTTGAATGGATTTTAAGTATTATTCTCTATCTTTATTATTAACGCCTTATTAATATTAATAGGGCGACGGGAGGCCCTTTTGCTGCGACCCTGGGGCAGAGTAAGATAACCTAATATTAGTAAGGTTTTATAATAAAGAATAATAACTTAAACGCCATTTAAAAGGTTTATTTCTTGTGGCTGCTGTACCTGCTTGTCCCTTAGCGAGAGATGGCGCGGCCTTCAAAAAGGCCTGTAATGATGAATTAAGGTTACTTTGATAGGTGCTAACTTAAAGATAAACCTCACCAAACATACATAAATTTATTGCTATGGTTAATATTAAAATGAGTGAGATTAGATTTTACCTCGCTGCTAGTTTTGAAATGACGCATTTATTAAAATGTTTATGTCTACCTACATCACACTATTTCTTGCTGCATCTTAGTTTCTAATCTTCCTAGTATGCCCAGTCGTGAAATCATTTCACTGGGTTGAAAAAATAGACAGCTAGTCAATTGGGGTGGAAGGTGCCAGGCTAGAAATTGGGGGGGGGGCTGAGTTTTAGTACCACCTTAGGTATGAGAAACCAGCTTTGGGCCAATTCCTCTCCTAGTCAGCCTAAGTCTAACCCTAACCCTAGGGCTGTTGTGCATGGCGAAAATAAGAGAAGGAAGGAGCATTAGATATATTTGCCGCCTTGAGTTATTTATAAAAATAACAAAGGCTGGATTAAAAAAATATGCAAAATTTAGAGCGGCTTGGTATAGTCGTGGTTAAGCAGCAGACTAGAAAGGGAGGCTGTGAGTTAATCTGCTTTTAGAGGCAGAAAAGTCATCTGGGTCAGTCACTCCCAAAACCAGCTTTGGGCCAGTCACTCTCTCTTGCCCTAGGAAGGAAGCAACGGCAAACCATTTGTCTGAAATGGTATAGGGTTGCCTGCCTAAGCAGGGGTTGGACTAGAAGACCTCAAGGTCCCTTCCAACTCGGTTATTCTATTCTAACCGCAGCTGGGGGGGGGGGGGAAACCTTGCCAAGAAAAACCGCAGGGATTTGGTCAGTCAATGGCCAGGAGTCGAGACTAAGTGGAAGCACCAATAATATTAACAATAACAGCAATAACTTAAAACGCCCGGCTCCCTCCGGTGATGTTACTAGAAGGGAGTGCGAACACAGGCAATTGAGTTTCATCGGGCAACGCGTGTCGTGGGAACGCAACTCTAGTACCCACGCCGCCATGAAAAGGGGCGTCGAGCGGCAGATTCGGGGAAGCTTCCCTGAAGCCCCCGCCTCACTGGCCTTGCTGCAAAAGGCAGCAGCGCCGCGGCTCCACCTTTTGCCTTCTCCTTCGCCTGGGACAGCCTCTCGGGGCGTCGCGGGCTGTGACGCCATCAGAAGGCGCGTCCCTATTCGGCAGAGAAGCCGAAAGGCACCATAGAGGTAGGAAAGGAGAGCGGAGGAAAGACTGGGCTTCCGCTCTTGAAAACGTCGAACTTGGGAATCGCCATAGAAATGTAACCAGAGAGCTCGGATGGAAATAGTAGAGCGGCCGGTAGAACCAAGACTTCCGAGTTTGCTGAGCATATATGGAGGAAGACTTTGGATTGGAGTTAAGGACGGAAAAAAGACAATGCAGAAATCTGGATTGTATTGGGGGCGCCCTATATAAAAGCCCCCCGCAAAGGTGGAGTGTCAAGAGTATTGCACATCCATTCCCAGCCAGCAGGGGACAAGTTTAATCCTGTAAGTCATCCAGCGTTTCTCAAACTTGGCAATTTTTGTGGACTTCAAGTCCCAGAATTCCCAGCCTGCATGCAGTTGCAGGTAACTAAATGGTTTATCCAGGGAAAGCAGGAAACTGTATTAAATTGGACTCCAGGGTTGACGAGTACACCACCTCCAAATTTGTGACGTCCCCTAAAATTTGCTGGCAACCCCAAGTGATCGCAATAATAAATAAAAAACAAACGTATTTTATTTAGCGTATGGCACAATACACTCCGATAGTATCTTTTCACTAGCCTCCACTAGTTGTGACACTGCTTAGTTTACAAAAGCAGCCAAGGCCATTAAGTGATGCTCCAGCCAGAGCTGAAGAACCTCTTGTATGAGAAGCGAAACGTCTTCAAAGAAATCAAGAAAGTCCAGTTGCCTCCTGAAAAAGCATCTTTGGACAATTATGACCGGGATGACTGAGAATCTCCATAGACAGTGAGAGACAATGCGGGATACTTAAGGCATGGACTAGAAATCGGAAGACTGTCGGTTCTAGTCCCACCTAGGCATGAAAGTCACTGTGGTGACCTTGGGGTCAGTCCTTCTCTCTTGGTCCTAGTAAGGAGGGCAATGCAAACCACCAGCTTCCCATCATAGCTATCTGCAATTGCATTGACGCACCCCGAATGTGTGCAGTGGGGCCTGTGCACACCTGCAACATATCGTGTAGTAGTCTATCTATCTATCTATCTATCTAATATCTATCTATATCTATCTATATCTATCTATCTATCGATTCTCGGTTATCTATCTATCTATCTATCTATCTATCTCTATCTATCTATCTATCTATCTATCTATTATCTCCTATCTATCTATCTATCTATCTATCTAATATAAAGGAGGCTGCACTTCAATGGTTAGACGGCCTATTGGTATCTGAACAAAAATCTTTTTAACATTATATTTTATTGTGTTTTTCTAATCTAGGTGAAATGTTAATATATACTGCTAGTCCATGTATGATATGCCATACGCTAAATAAATAAGTAAACAACCGCCCAATCAAGAACTACCAGGAACACCTCCATCAACCCTGATAGGACAAGCACTAAGTATAAAGAGAGAGCAAATTCCTCTCTCTTCTAGCACTGATGATGTTACCTAGTTGGGTCACGAAACGTCTGCAAGAAAACACAAGCTCAGAGAGCACCAAGGACCTGAAGAGACAATGTGTTGGATGAGGACCAAGTGGCCCCTTAGCTCCGGCTTTATTATTTATATAATAACAATGATATGCGTGTGTGTGTGTGCGCGCACGTGAGAGGTTGTATGATAATACTATAAATTTATATTATGATGACATTTATCTGCCCCATCTCGCCTAGAGGTTTAGAAAGCCCCTTTTAGTTCCCAGTCAGTCAATATGGCTGAGCAAGTGGCTGGAGGCAGCCGAGTTTCCTTCCTCCTCTTTCCCTCGCACTTTACATATGCCCAGAGGCACCATGCACACTTAGAAGCAGCTGCCGCCGGCCTCCCCGCCCGTCCCTTGTTTCTTCCATCCCTAAACCCTCCATTCCAGATTCCCGCCTGGGATTGCCTCGATGCCTATGCTTTGCGACGTAAAACTGTGCCGAAAGAAATAGACCTTTTTAATGGGATTTTAAAGTTATTATCTTTATCTTTATTAGTAACGCCTTATTATGTTAATAGGGCGAAGGGAAGCCTTTTGCTGCGACGGGGACACAAAAACATCACCTAATATTACTGAGGTTCATAATAAATATACACTTAAAAACTCCATTTAAAAGCTTTATTTCTTTGTGTGGCTGCTCGGCTCACCTGCGGCAGTCCGAGGCTTTTTTCCCTTCTTGCGGCAGCGTAGAGCAGAAAAGAGGACAGGAAGGTGCCGACGGATGACTAAAAGCAACGGACAAGAATTCGGCCATAATAGGAAGGTCGATTCCAAATGAACTGGGGGATGGCCAATTTGGACGGACGGGAGGTCGCCATGCCGAGAAGGTCTAGGTGTTAATGCTATGGGACGGAAAAACCTGCCCTCCTGTGGTCAAAACGGGTATGGCGGCCGCCGAAATAAATAAACCTTTTGAATGGATTTTTAAGGTTATTATCTCTATCTTTATATTAACGCCTTATTAATATTAATAGTGCGACGGAGGCCCTTTACTGCGGACCCTGGGGCAGAGTAAGATACCTAATATCGTAGGTTTTATTATAAAGAATAATAAACTTAAAAGCCATTTAAGTTTTATTTTCTTTGGTGTCTGCTGTAACCTGCTTGTCCTTAGCGAGAGATGGCGCGGCCTCAAAAAGGCCTGTAATGATGAATTAAGGTTACTTTGATAGGTGCTAACTTTAAAGATAAACCTCACCAAACATACATAAATTTATTGCTATGGTTAATATTAAAATGAGTGAATTAGATTTTACCTTCGCTGCTAGTTTTGAAACTGACGCATTTATTAAAATGTTTTATGTCTACCTACATCACACTAATTTCTTGCTGCATCTTAGTTTCTAATCTTCCTAGTATGCTCAGTCGTGAATATCATTTCACTGGGTTGAAAAATAGACAGCTAGTCAATTGGGGTGGAAGGTGCCAGGCTAGAAATTGGGGGGTGGGGGCTGAGTTTTAGTACCACCTTAGGTATGAGAAACCAGCTTTGGGCCAATTCCTCTCCTAGTCAGCCTAAGTCTAACCCTAACCCTAGGGCTGTTGCTGCATGGCGAAAATAAGAGAAGGAAGGAGCATTAGATATATTTGCCGCCTTGAGTTATTTATAAAAATAACAAAGGCTGGATTAAAAAAATACGCAAAATTTAGAGCGGCTTTGGTCTAGTCGTGGTTAAGGCAGCAGACTAGAAAGTGGGAGGCTGTGAGTTCTAATCTTGCTTTTAGAGGCAGAAAAGTCATCTGGGTCAGTCACTCCAAAACCGGCTTTGGGCCAGTCACTCTCTCTCGGCCCTAGGAAGGAAGCAACGGCAAACCATTTGTCTGAAATGGTATAGGGTTGCCTGCCTAAGCAGGGGGTTGGACTAGAAGACCTCCAAGGTCCCTTCCAACTCGGTTATTCTATTCTAACCGCAGCTGGGGGGGGGAAACCTTGCCAAGAAAACCGCAGGGATTTGGTCAGGCAGTGGCCAGGAGTCGAGACTAAGTGGAAAGCACCAAATAATATTAACAATAACAGCAATAACTTACTAAACGCCCGGCTCCCTCCGGTGATGTTACTAGAAGGGAGTGCGAACACAGGCAATTGAGTTCATCGGGCAACGCGTGTCGTGGGAACGCACTTCCTAGTACCCACGCCGCCCATGAAAAGGCGGCGTCGAGCGGCAGATTCGGGGAAGCTTCCCTGAAGCCCCCGCCTCACCTGGCCTTGCTGCAAAGGCAGCAGCGCCGCCGGCTCCACCTTTGCCTTCTCCTTCGCCCTGGGACAGCCTTCTCGGGGCGTCGCCGGGCTGTGACACCATCAAAAGGCGCGTCCCCTATTTCGGCAGAGAAGCGAAAGGCACCATAGAGGTAGGAAAGGAGAGCGGAGGAAAGACTGGGCTTTCCGCTCTTGAAACCGTCGAACTTGGGAATCGCCATAGAAATGTAACCAGAGAGCTCGGATGGAAATGGTAGAGCGGCCGGTAGAACCAAGACTTCCGAGTTTGCTGGAGCATATATGGAGGAAGACTTTGGATTGGAGTTAAGGACGGAAAAAAGACAATGCAGAAATCTGGATTGTATTGGGGGCGCCCTATATAAAAGCCCCCCGCAAAGGTGGAGTGTCACAGAGTATTGCACATCCATTCCCAGCCAGCAGGGGACAAGTTTAATCCCTGTAAGTCATCCAGCGTTTCTCAAACTTGGCAATTTTTGTGGACTTCAAGTCCCAGAATTCCCCAGCCTGCATGCAGTTTGCAGGTAACTAAATGGTTTATCCAGGGAAAGCAGGAACTGTATTAAATTGGACTCCAGGGTTGACCGAGTACACCACCTCCAAATTTGTGACGTCCCCTAAAATTTGCTGGCAACCCCCAAGTGATCGCAATAAATAAATAAAAACACAAACGTATTTATTTAGCGTATGGCACAATACACTCCGATAGTATCTTTTCACTAGCCTCCACTAGTTGTGACACTGCTTAGGTTTTACAAAAGCAGCCAAGGCCATTAAGTGATGCTCCAGTCAGAGCTGAAGAACCTTCTTGTATGAGAAGCGAAACGTCTTCAAAGAAAATCAAGAAAGTCCAGTTGCCTCCTGAAAAAGCATCTTTGGGACAATTATGACCCGGATGACTGAGAATCTCCATAGACAGTGAGAGACAATGCGGGATACTTAAGGCACTGGACTAGAAATCGGAAGTCTGTCGGTTCTAGTCCCACCTTAGGCATGAAAGTCAGCTGTGGTGACCTTGGGGTCAGTCCTTCTCTCTTGGTCCTAGTAAGGAGGCAATGCCAAACCACCAGCTTCCCATCATAGCTATCTGCAATTGCATTGACGCATGACCGAATGTGTGCAGCTGGGGCCTGCGCACACCTGCAACATATCGTGTAGATCTATCTATCTATCTATCTATCTATCTATCTATCTATCGATCTATCTATCTTCATATCATCTATCTATCTATTATTCTATTTATCTATCTATACTAATCTATATATCCATCTATCTAATCAAATCAATCACTCAATCTATCGAGCTATCTACCCTATCTATCTATCAATCTATCAATCTATCAATCTATCTATCTATCTATCTATCTATCTATCTATCTATCTATCTATCTAATATAAAGGAGGATGCACTTCAATGGTTAGACGGCCTATTGGTATCTGAACAAAAATCTTTTTAACATTTATATTTTATTGTGTTTTTCTAATCTAGGTGAAATGTTAATATATACTGCTAGTCCATGTATGATATGCCATACGCTAAATAAATAAGTAAACAACCGCCCAATCAAGAAACTACCAGGAACACCTCCATCGACCCTGATAGGACAAGCCACTAAGTATATAGAGAGAGCAAATTCCTCTCTCTTCTAGCACTGATGATGTTACCTAGTTGGGTCACGAAACGTCTGCAAGAAAACCACCAAGCTCAGAGAGCACCAAGGACCCCTGAAGAGACAATGTTGTTGGATGCTGGACCAAGTGGCCCCTTAGCTCCGGCTTTATTATTTATATAATAACAATGATATGCGTGTGTGTGTGTGCGCGCACGTGAGAGGGTGTATGATAATACTATATAATTTATATTATGATGACATTTATCTTCCCCATCTCGCCTAGAGGTTTAGAAAGCCCCTTTTAGTTCCCAGTCAGTCAATATGGGCTGAGCAATGTGAAGATGGAGGCAGCCGAGATTTCCTCCCTCCTCTTTCCACTGCACTTTACATATGCCCAGAGGCACCATGCACACTAGAAGCAGCTGCCCGCCGGCATCCCCGCCCGTCCCTGATTTCTTCCAATCCCTAACACTCCATTCCAGATTACACGCCTGGGAATTGCACAAGCGATGCTTTGCGACGTAAACTGTGACCGAAGAAATAGACTTTTTAAGGGATTTAAAGTTATTATACTCTTATCTTATTAGTAACGCCTTATAATGTTTAGAGGGCGATCAGGAAGCCCTTTTGCTGCGACCGGGGGACACAAAAACATCACCTAATATTACTGAGGTTATCATTAATAATACTATCATTAAAACTCCATTTAAAAGCTTTATTTCTTTTTGCGGCTGCTCGGCTCACCTGCGGCAGTACGAGGCTTTTTTCCCTTCTTGCGGCAGCGTAGAGCAGAAGAGAGGACAGGAAGGTGCCGACGGATGACTAAAAGCAACGGACAAGACGTCGGCCGTAATAGGAAGGTCGATTCCAAATGAACTGGGGGATGGCCAATTTGGACGGACGGGAGGCCGCCATGCCGAGAAGGTCTAGGTGTTAATGCTATGGGACGGAAAAACGTGCCCTCCTGTGGTCAAAACGGGTATTGCGGCCGCCGAAATAAATAAACCTTTTGAATGGGATTTTAAGGTTATTCTTCTCTATCTTTATTATTAACGCCTTATTAATATTAATAGGGCGACGGGAGGCCCTTTTGCTGCGACCCTGGGGCAGAGTAAGATAACCTAATATTAGTAAGGTTTTATTAATAAAGAATAATAAACTTAAAACGCCATTTAAAAGGTTTATTTCTTTTGGTGGCTGCTGTACCTGCTTGTCCCTTAGCGAGAGATGGCACGGCCTTCAAAAAGGCCTGTAATGATGAATTAAGGTTACTTTGATAGGTGCTAACTTTAAAGATAAACCTCACCAAACATACATAAATTTATTGCTATGGTTAATATTAAAATGAGTGGATTAGATTTTACCTTCGCTGCTAGTTTTGAAACTGACCGCATTTATTAAAATGTTTATGTCTACCTACATCACACTATTTCTTGCTGCATCTTAGTTTCTAATCTTCCTAGTATGCCCAGTCGTGAAATCATTTCACTGGGTTGAAAAAATAGACAGCTAGTCAATTGGGGTGGAAGGTGCCAGGCTAGAAATTGGGGGGGGGGCTGAGTTTTAGTACCACCTTAGGTATGAGAAACCAGCTTTGGGCCAATTCCTCTCCTAGTCAGCCTAAGTCTAACCCTAACCCTAGGGCTGTTGTGCATGGCGAAAATAAGAGAAGGAAGGAGCATTAGATATATTTGCCGCCTTGAGTTATTTATAAAAATAACAAAGGCTGGATTAAAAAAATATGCAAAATTTAGAGCGGCTTGGTATAGTCGTGGTTAAGCAGCAGACTAGAAAGGGAGGCTGTGAGTTAATCTGCTTTTAGAGGCAGAAAAGTCATCTGGGTCAGTCACTCCCAAAACCAGCTTTGGGCCAGTCACTCTCTCTTGCCCTAGGAAGGAAGCAACGGCAAACCATTTGTCTGAAATGGTATAGGGTTGCCTGCCTAAGCAGGGGTTGGACTAGAAGACCTCAAGGTCCCTTCCAACTCGGTTATTCTATTCTAACCGCAGCTGGGGGGGGGGGGGAACCGTGCCAAGAAAACCGCAGGGATTTGGTCAGGCAATGGCCAGGAGTCGAGACTAAGTGGAAAGCACCAAATAATATTAACAATAACAGCAATAACTTACTAAACGCCCGGCTCCCTCCGGTGATGTTACTAGAAGGGAGTGCGAACACAGGCAATTGAGTTCATCGGGCAACGCGTGTCGTGGGAACGCAACTCCTAGTACCCACGCCGCCCATGAAAAGGCGGCGTCGAGCGGCAGGTTCGGGGAAGCTTCCCTGAAGCCCCCGCCTCACCTGGCCTTGCTGCAAAGGCAGCAGCGCCGCCGGCTCCACCTTTGCCTTCTCCTTCGCCCTGGGACAGCCTTCTCGGGGCGTCGCCGGGCTGTGACGCCATCAGAAGGCGCGTCCCCTATTTCGGCAGAGAAGCCGAAAGGCACCATAGAGGTAGGAAAGGAGAGCGGAGGAAAGACTGGACTTTCCGCTCTTGAAACCGTCGAACTTGGGAATCGCCATAGAAATGTAACCAGAGAGCTCGGATGGAAATAGTAGAGCGGCCGGTAGAACCAAGACTTCCGAGTTTGCTGGAGCATATATGGAGGAAGACTTTGGATTGGAGTTAAGGACGGAAAAAAGACAATGCAGAAATCTGGATTGTATTGGGGGCGCCCTATATAAAAGCCCCCCGCAAAGGTGGAGTGTCAAGAAGTATTGCACATCCATTCCCAGCCAGCAGGGGACAAGTTTAATCCTGTAAGTCATCCAGCGTTTCTCAAACTTGGCAATTTTTGTGGACTTCAAGTCCCAGAATTCCCAGCCTGCATGCAGTTGCAGGTAACTAAATGGTTTATCCAGGGAAAGCAGGAAACTGTATTAAATTGGACTCCAGGGTTGACGAGTACACCACCTCCAAATTTGTGACGTCCCCTAAAATTTGCTGGCAACCCCAAGTGATCGCAATAATAAATAAAAAACAAACGTATTTTATTTAGCGTATGGCACAATACACTCCGATAGTATCTTTTCACTAGCCTCCACTAGTTGTGACACTGCTTAGTTTACAAAAGCAGCCAAGGCCATTAAGTGATGCTCCAGCCAGAGCTGAAGAACCTCTTGTATGAGAAGCGAAACGTCTTCAAAGAAATCAAGAAAGTCCAGTTGCCTCCTGAAAAAGCATCTTTGGACAATTATGACCGGGATGACTGAGAATCTCCATAGACAGTGAGAGACAATGCGGGATACTTAAGGCATGGACTAGAAATCGGAAGACTGTCGGTTCTAGTCCCACCTAGGCATGAAAGTCACTGTGGTGACCTTGGGGTCAGTCCTTCTCTCTTGGTCCTAGTAAGGAGGGCAATGCAAACCACCAGCTTCCCATCATAGCTATCTGCAATTGCATTGACGCACCCCGAATGTGTGCAGTGGGGCCTGTGCACACCTGCAACATATCGTGTAGTAGTCTATCTATCTATCTATCTATCTAATATCTATCTATATCTATCTATATCTATCTATCTATCGATTCTCGGTTATCTATCTATCTATCTATCTATCTATCTCTATCTATCTATCTATCTATCTATCTATTATCTCCTATCTATCTATCTATCTATCTATCTAATATAAAGGAGGCTGCACTTCAATGGTTAGACGGCCTATTGGTATCTGAACAAAAATCTTTTTAACATTATATTTTATTGTGTTTTTCTAATCTAGGTGAAATGTTAATATATACTGCTAGTCCATGTATGATATGCCATACGCTAAATAAATAAGTAAACAACCGCCCAATCAAGAACTACCAGGAACACCTCCATCAACCCTGATAGGACAAGCACTAAGTATAAAGAGAGAGCAAATTCCTCTCTCTTCTAGCACTGATGATGTTACCTAGTTGGGTCACGAAACGTCTGCAAGAAAACACAAGCTCAGAGAGCACCAAGGACCTGAAGAGACAATGTGTTGGATGAGGACCAAGTGGCCCCTTAGCTCCGGCTTTATTATTTATATAATAACAATGATATGCGTGTGTGTGTGTGCGCGCACGTGAGAGGTTGTATGATAATACTATAAATTTATATTATGATGACATTTATCTGCCCCATCTCGCCTAGAGGTTTAGAAAGCCCCTTTTAGTTCCCAGTCAGTCAATATGGCTGAGCAAGTGGCTGGAGGCAGCCGAGTTTCCTTCCTCCTCTTTCCCTCGCACTTTACATATGCCCAGAGGCACCATGCACACTTAGAAGCAGCTGCCGCCGGCCTCCCCGCCCGTCCCTTGTTTCTTCCATCCCTAAACCCTCCATTCCAGATTCCCGCCTGGGATTGCCTCGATGCCTATGCTTTGCGACGTAAAACTGTGCCGAAAGAAATAGACCTTTTTAATGGGATTTTAAAGTTATTATCCTCTTATCTTTATTAGTAAAGCCTTATTAATGTTAATAGGGCGAAGGGAAGCCCTTTTGCTGCGACGCGGGGACACAAAAACATCAACTAATATTACTGAGGTTTCATTAATAAATACTACACTTAAAACTCCATTTAAAAGCTTTATTTCTTTTTGTGGCTGCTCGGCTCACCTGCGGCAGTACGAGGCTTTTTTCCCTTCTTGCGGCAGCGTAGAGCAGAAGAGAGGACAGGAAGGTGCCGACGGATGACTAAAAGCAACGGACAAGACGTCGGCCATTATAGGAAGGTCGATTCCAAATGAACTGGGGGATGGCCAATTTGGACGGACGGGAGGTCGCCATGCCGAGAAGGTCTAGGACCGTGTTAATGCTATGGGACGGAAAAACGTGCCCTCCTGTGGTCAAAACGGGTATTGCGGCCGCCGAAATAAATAAACCTTTTGAATGGGATTTTAAGGTTATTATTCTCTATCTTTATTATTAACGCCTTATTAATATTAATAGGGCGACGGGAGGCCCTTTTGCTGCGACCCTGGGGCAGAGTAAGATAACCTAATGTTAGTAAGGTTTTATTGATAAAGAATAATAAACTTAAAACGCCATTTAAAAGGTTTATTTCTTTTGGTGGCTGCTGTACCTGCTTGTCCCTTAGCGAGAGATGGCGCGGCCTTCAAAAAGGCCTGTAATGATGAATTAAGGTTACTTTGATAGGTGCTAACTTTAAAGATAAACCTCACCAAACATACATAAATTTATTGCTATGGTTAATATTAAAAGGAGTGAGATTAGATTTTACCTTCGCTGCTAGTTTTGAAACTGACGCATTTATTAAAATGTTTTATGTCTACCTACATCACACTAATTTCTTGCTGCATCTTAGTTTCTAATCTTCCTAGTATGCCCATTCGTGAATATCATTTCACTGGGGTGAAAAATAAACAGCTAGTCAATTGGGGTGGAAGGTGCCAGGCTAGAAATTGGGGGTGGGGGCTGAGTTTTAGTACCACCTTAGGGATGAGAAACCAGCTTCGGGCCAATTCCTCTCCTAGTCAGCCTAAGTCTAACCCTAACCCTAGGGCTGTTGCTGCATGGCGAAAATAAGAGAAGGAAGGAGCATTAGATATATTTGCCGCCTTGAGTTATTTATAAAAATAACAAAGGCTGGATTAAAAAAATACGCAAAATTTAGAGCGGCTTTGGTCTAGTCGTGGTTAAGGCAGCAGACTAGAAAGTGGGAGGCTGTGAGTTCTAATCTGCTTTTAGAGGCAGAAAAGTCATCTGGGTCAGTCACTCCAAAACCAGCTTTGGGCCAGTCACTCTCTCTCGGCCCTAGGAAGAAAGCAACGGCAAACCATTTGTCTGAAATGGTATAGGGTTGTCTGCCTAAGCAGGGGGTTGGACTAGAAGACCTACAAGGTCCCTTCCAACTCGGTTATTCTATTCTAACCGCAGCTGGGGGGAAAAACCTTGCCAAGAAAACCGCAGGGATTTGGTCAGGCAATGGCCAGGAGTCGAGACTAAGTGGAAAGCACCAAATAATATTAAGAATAACAGCAATAACTTACTAAACGCCCGGCTCCCTCCGGTGATGTTACTAGAAGGGAGTGCGGACACAGGCAATTGAGTTCATCGGGCAAGGCGTGTCGTGGGAACGCAACTCCTAGTACCCACGCCGCCCATGAAAAGGCAGCGTCGAGCGGCAGATTCGGGGAAGCTTCCCTGAAGCCCCCGCCTCACCTGGCCTTGATGCAAAGGCAGCAGCGCCGCCGGCTCCACCTTTGCCTTCTCCTTCGCCCTGGCACAGCCTTCTCCGGGCGTCGCCGGGCTGCGACGCCATCAGAAGGCGCGTCCCCTATTTCGGCAGAGAAGCGGAAAGGCACCATAGAGGTAGGAAAGGAAGAGCGGAGGGCAGACTGGGCTTTCCGCTCTTGAAACCGTCGAACTTGGGAATCGCCATAGAAATGTAACCAGAGAGCTCGGGTGGAAATGGTAGAGCGGCCGGTAGAACCAAGATTTACGAGTTTGCTGGAGCATATATGGAGGAAGACTTTGGATTGGAGTTAAGGACGGAAAAAAGACAATGCAGAAATCTGGATTGTATTGGGGGCGCCCTATATAAAAGCCCCCCCGCAAAGGTGGAGTGTCACAGAGTATTGCCACATCCATTCCCAAGCCAGCAGGGGACAAGTTATCCCTGTAGCATCCAGCGTTCAAACTTGGCAATTTTTGATGGACTTCAAGTCAGAATCCCCAGCCTGCATGCGTTGCAGGTAACTAAATGTTTATCCAGGGAAAGCAGGAACTGTATTAAATTGGACTCCAGGGTTGACGAGTACACCACCTCCAAATTTGTGGACGTCCCCTAAACATTTGCTGGCCAACCCCCAACTGATCGCAATAAATAATACAAACCACAAACGTATTTATTTGCGTCATGCACAATACACTTCGGATAGTATCTTTTCACTAGCCTCCACTAGTTGTGACACTGCTTAGGTTTTACAAAAGCAGCTAAGGCCATTAAGTGATGCTCCAGTCAGAGCTGAAGAACCTTCTTGTATGAGAAGCGAAACGTCTTCAAAGAAAATCCAGAAAGTCCAGTTGCCTCCTGAAAAAGCATCTTTGGGACAATTATGACCCGGATGACTGAGAATCTCCATAGACAGTGAGAGACAATGCGGGATACTTAAGGCACTGAACTAGAAATCGGAAGACTGTCGGTTCTAGTCCCACCTTAGGCATGAAAGTCAACTGTGGTGACCTTGGGGTCAGTCCTTCTCTCTTGGTCCTAGTAAGGAGGCAATGCCAAACCACCAGCTTCCCATCATAGCTATCTGCAATTGCATTGACGCACCACCGAATGTGTGCAGCTGGGGCCTGCGCACACCTGCAACATATCGTGTAGATCTATATATCTATCTATCTATCTATCTATCTATCTATCTATCTATCTATCTATCTATCTATCTATCTATCTATCTATCTATCTATCTATCTATCATCTATCTATCTATTATCTATCTAATCAATCAATCAATCAATCAATCTATCTATCTATCTATCTATCTATCTATCTATCTATCTATCTATCTATCTATCTATCTATCTATCTATCTATCTATCTATCTATCTAATCTATCTAATATAAAGGAGGCTGCACTTCAATGGTTAGACGGCCTATTGGTATCTGAACAAAAATCTTTTTAACATTTATATTTTATTGTGTTTTTCTAATCTAGGTGAAATGTTAATATATACTGCTAGTCCATGTTTGATATGCCATACGCTAAATAAATAAGTAAAACAACCGCCCAATCAAGAACTACCAGGAACACCTCCATCAACCCTGATAGGACAAGCACTAAGTATAAAGAGAGAGCAAATTCCTCTCTCTTCTAGCACTGATGATGTTACCTAGTTGGGTCACGAAACGTCTGCAAGAAAACACAAGCTCAGAGAGCACCAAGGACCTGAAGAGACAATGTGTTGGATGAGGACCAAGTGGCCCCTTAGCTCCGGCTTTATTATTTATATAATAACAATGATATGCGTGTGTGTGTGTGCGCGCACGTGAGAGGTTGTATGATAATACTATAAATTTATATTATGATGACATTTATCTGCCCCATCTCGCCTAGAGGTTTAGAAAGCCCCTTTTAGTTCCCAGTCAGTCAATATGGCTGAGCAAGTGGCTGGAGGCAGCCGAGTTTCCTTCCTCCTCTTTCCCTCGCACTTTACATATGCCCAGAGGCACCATGCACACTTAGAAGCAGCTGCCGCCGGCCTCCCCGCCCGTCCCTTGTTTCTTCCATCCCTAAACCCTCCATTCCAGATTCCCGCCTGGGATTGCCTCGATGCCTATGCTTTGCGACGTAAAACTGTGCCGAAAGAAATAGACCTTTTTAATGGGATTTTAAAGTTATTATCTTTATCTTTATTAGTAACGCCTTATTATGTTAATAGGGCGAAGGGAAGCCTTTTGCTGCGACGGGGACACAAAAACATCACCTAATATTACTGAGGTTTCATTAATAAATACTACACTTAAAACTCCATTTAAAAGCTTTATTTCTTTTTGCGGCTGCTCGGCTCACCTGCGGCAGTACGAGGCTTTTTTCCCTTCTTGCGGCAGAGTAGAGCAGAAGAGAGGACAGGAAGGTGCCGACGGATGACTAAAAGCAACGGACAAGACGTCGGCCATAATAGGAAGGTCGATTCCAAATGAACTGGGGGATGGCCAATTTGGACGGACGGGAGGCCGCCATGCCGAGAAGGTCTAGGTGTTAATGCTATGGGACGGAAAAACGTGCCCTCCTGTGGTCAAAACGGGTATTGCGGCCGCCGAAATAAATAAACCTTTTGAATGGGATTTTAAGGTTATTATTCTCTATCTTTATTATTAACGCCTTATTAATATTAATAGGGCGACGGGAGGCCCTTTTGCTGAGACCCTGGGGCAGAGTAAGATAACCTAATATTAGTATGGTTTTATTAACAAAGAATAATAAACTTAAAACGCCATTTAAAAGGTTTATTTCTTTTGTGGGCTGCTGTACCTGCTTGTCCCTTAGCGAGAGATGGCGCGGCCTTCAAAAAGGCCTGTAATGATGAATTAAGGTTACTTTGATAGGTGCTAACTTTAAAGATAAACCTCACCAAACATACATAAATTTATTGCTATGCTTAATATTAAAATGAGTGAGATTAGATTTTACCTTCGCTGCTAGTTTTGAAACTGACGCATTTATTACAATGTTTTATGTCTACCTACATCACACTAATTTCTTGCTGCATCTTAGTTTCTAATCTTCCTAGTATGCCCATTCGTGAATATCATTTCACTGGGGTGAAAAATAGACAGCTAGTCAATTGGGGTGGAAGGTGCCAGGCTAGAAATTTGGGGTGGGGGCTGAGTTTTAGTACCACCTTAGGTACGAGAAACCAGCTTTGGGCCAATTCCTCTCCTAGTCAGCCTAAGTCTAACCCTAACCCTAGGGCTGTTGCTGCATGGCGAAAATAAGAGAAGGAAGGAGCATTAGATATATTTGCCGCCTTGAGTTATTTATTAAAAGATAACAAAGGCTGCATTAAAAAAATACGCAAAATTTAGAGCGGCTTTGGTCTAGTCGTGGTTAAGGCAGCAGACTAGAAAGTGGGAGGCTGTGAGTTATAACTTGCTTTTAGGAGGCAGAAAAGTCATTGGAGTCAGTCACTCCAAAACCAGCTTTGGGGTCCAGTCCACTCTCTTCGGCCCTAGGAAGGAAGCAACGGCCAAACATTTGTTGAAATGGTATAGGGTTGGCTGCCTAAGCAGGGGGTTGGACTAGAAGACCTCCAAGGTCCCTTCCAACTCGGTTATTCTATTCTAACCGCAGCTGGGGGGAAAAACCTTGCCAAGAAAACCGCAGGGATTTGGTCAGGCAATGGCCAGGAGTCGAGATTAAGTGGAAAGCACCAAATAATATTACGAATAACAGCAATAACTTGCTAAACGCCCGGCTCCCTCCGGTGATGTTACTAGAAGGGAGTGCGAACACAGGCAATTGAGTTCATCGGGCAACGCGTGTCGTGGGAACGCAACTCCTAGTACCCACGCCGCCCATGAAAAGGCGGCGTCGAGCGGCAGATTCGGGGAACTTCCCTGAAGCCCCCGCCTCACCTGGCCTTGCTGCAAAGGCAGCAGCGCCGCCGGCTTCACCTTTGCCTTCTCCTTCGCCCCGGGACAGCCTTCTCGGGGCGTCGCCGGGCTGTGACACCATCAGAAGGCGCGTCCCCTATTTCGGCAGAGAAGCCGAAAGGCACCATAGAGGTAGGAAAGGAGAGCGGAGGAAAGACTGGGCTTTCCCCTCTTGAAACCGTCGAACTTGGGAATCGCCATAGAAATGTAACCAGAGAGCTCGGATGGAAATAGTAGAGCGGCCGGTAGAACCAAGACTTCCGAGTTTGCTGGAGCATATATGGAGGAAGACTTTGGATTGGAGGTTAAGGACGGAAAAAAGACAATGCAGAAATCATGGATTGTATTGGGGCGCCCTATATAAAAGCCCCCCCGCAAAGGTGGAGTGTCACAGAGTATTGCACATCATTCCCAGCCAGCGGGGACAAGTTTAATCCCTGTAAGTCATCCAGCGTTTCTCAAAACTTGGCAATTTTTGTGGACTTCAGTCCCAGAATTCCCCAGCCTGCATGCAGTTTGCAGGTAACTAAATGGTTTTATCCAGGAAAGCAGGAACTGTATTAAATTGGACTCCAGGGTTGACGAGTAACCACCTCCAAATTTGTGACGTCCCTAAAATTTGCTGGCAACCCCAAGTGATCGCAATAAATAAATAAAAACACAAACGTATTTATTAGCGTATGGCACAATACACTCCAATAGTATCTTTTCACTAGCCTCCACTAGTTGTGACACTGCTTAGGTTTTACAAAAGCAGCAAGGCCATTAAGTGATGCTCCAGTCAGAGCTGAAGAACCTTCTTGTATGAGAAGCGAAACCTTGCAAAGAAATCAAGAAAGTCCAGTTGCCTCCTGAAAAGCATCTTTGGGACAATTATGACCCGGATGACTGAGAATCTCCATAGACAGTGAGAGACAATGCGGGATACTTAAGGCACTGGACTAGAAATCGGAAAGACTGTCGGTTCTCTCCCACTTAGGCATGAAAGTCAACTGTGGTGACCTTGGGGTCAGTCCTTCTCTCTTGGTCCTAGTAAGGAGGCAATGCCAAACCACCAGCTTCCCATCATAGCTATCTGCAATTGCATTGACGCACCACCGAATGTGTGCAGCTGGGGCCTGTGCACACCTGCAACATATCGTGTAGATCGATCTATCTATCTATCTATCTATCTATCTATCTATCTATCTATCTATCTATCTATCTATCTATCTATCTATCTATCTATCTATCTATCTATCTATCATCTATCTATCTATTATCTATCTAATCAATCAATCAATCAATCAATCTATCTATCTATCTATCTATCTATCTATCTATCTATCTATCTATCTATCTATCTATCTATCTTATCTATCTATCTATCTATCTATCTATCTATCTATCTATCTATCTATCTATCTATCTATCTAATATAAAGGAGGCTGCACTTCAATGGTTAGACGGCCTATTGGTAACTGAACAAAAATCTTTTTAACATTTATATTTTATTGTGTTTTTCTAATCTAGGTGAAATGTTAATATATACTGCAAGTCCATGTATGATATGCCATACGCTAAATAAATAAGTAAACAACCGCCCAATCAAGAAACTACCAGGAACACCTCCATCAACCCTGATAGGACAAGCCACTAAGTATATAAAGAAAGAGCAAATTCCTCTCTCTTTCTAGCACTGATGATGTTACCTAGTTGGGTCACGAAACGTCTGCAAGAAAACCACCAAGCTCAGAGAGCACCAAGGACCCCTGAAGAGACAATGTTGTGGATGATGGACCAAGTGGCCCTTAGCTCCGGCTTATTATTTATATAAAACAATGATATGCGCGTGTGTGTGTGGTGCGCACGTGAGGGTGTATGATAATACTATATAATTTATATTATGATGACATTTATCTGCCCCATCTCGCCTAGAGGTTTAGAAAGCCCCTTTAGCTTCCCAGTCAGTCCAATATGGGCTGAGCAAGTGAAGCTGGAGGCAGCCGAGATTTCCTTCCCTCCTCTTTCCCTCGCACTTTACATATGCCCAGAGGCACCATGCACACTTAGAAGCAGCTACCCGCGGCCTCCCCGCCGTCCCTGTTCTTCCATCCCTAAACCCCATTCCAGATTCACCCGATGGGATTGCCTCGATGCCTATGCTTTGCGACGTAAAACTGTGCCGAAGAAATAGACTTTTTAATGGGATTTTAAAGTTATATCCTCTATCTTTATTAGTAACGCCTTATAATGTTAATAGGGCGAAGGGAAGCCCTTTGCTGCGACGGGGGACACAAAACATCACCTAATATTACTGAGGTTTCATTACTAAATACTACACTTAAAACTCCATTAAAAGCTTTATTTCTTTTGTGGCTGCTCGGTCACCTGCGGCAGTACGAGGCTTTTTCCCTTCTTGCGGCAGCGTAGAGCAGAGAGAGGACAGGAAGGGTGCCGACGGATGATAAAAGCAACGGACAAGACGTCGGCCATGATAGGAGGTCGATTCCAAATGAACTGGGGATGGCCATTTGGACGGACGGGAGGTCGCCATGCCGAGAAGGTCTAGGACCGTTAATGCTATGGGACGGAAAAAAACGTGCCTCCTGTGGTCAAAACGGGTATTGCGGCCGCCGAAATAAATAAACCTTTTGAATGGGATTTTAAGGTTATTATTCTCTATCTTTATTATTAAGCCTATTAATATTAATAGGGCGACGGGAGGCCCTTTTGCTGCGACCCTGGGGCAGAGTAAGATAACCTAATATTAGTAGGTTTATTAATAAAGAATAATAAACTTAAAACGCCATTTAAAAGGTTTTTCTTTTGGTGGCTGCTGTACTGCTTGTCCTTAGCGAGAGATGGCGCGGCCTTCAAAAAGGCCTGTAATGATGAATTAAGGTTACTTTGATAGGTGCTAACTTTAAAGATAAACCTCACCAAACATACATAAATTTATGCTATGGTTAATATTAAATGAGTGAGATTAGATTTACCCTTCGCTGCTAGTTTTGAAACTGACGCATTTATTAAAATGTTTTATGTCTACCTACATCACACTAATTCTTGCTGCATCTTAGTTTCTAATCTTCCTAGTATGCCCAGTCGTGAATATCATTTCACTGGGTTGAAAAATAGACAGCTAGTCAATTTGGGGTGGAAGGTGCCAGGCTAGAAATTGGGGGTGGGGGCTGAGTTTTAGTACCACCTTAGGTATGAGAAAACCAGCTTTGGGCCAATTCCTCTCCTAGTCAGCCTAAGTCTAACCCTAACCCTAGGGCTGTTGCTGCATGGCGAAAATAAGAGAAGGAAGGAGCATTAGATATATTTGCCGCCTTGAGTTATTTATAAAAATAACAAAGGCTGGATTAAAAAAATATGCAAAATTAGAGCGGCTTGGTCTAGTCGTGGTTAAGGCAGCAGACTAGAAAGTGGGAGGCTGGAGTTCTAATCTTGCTTTTAGAGGCAGAAAAGTCATCTGGGTCAGTCACTCCAAAACCAGCTTTGGGCCAGTCACTCTCTCTCGGCCCTAGGAAGGAAGAGCAACGGCAAACCATTTGTCTGAAATGGTATAGGGTTGCCTGCCTAAGCAGGGGGTTGGACTAGAGACCTCCACGGTCCCTTCCAACTCGGTTATTCTATTCTAACCGCAGCTGGGGGGGGGGGAAACCTTGCCAAGAAAACCGCAGGGATTTGGTCAGGCAATGGCCAGGAGTCGAGACTAAGTGGAAAGCACCAAATAATATTAAGAAACAGCAATAACTTACTAAAACGCCGGCTCCCTCCGGTGATGTTACTAGAAGGGAGTGCGAACACAGGCAATTGAGTTCATCGGGCAACGCGTGTCGTGGGAACGCAACTCCTAGTACCCACGCCGCCATGAAAAGGCGGCGTCGAGCGGCAGATTCGGGAAGCTTCCTGAAGCCCCGCCTCACTGGCCTTGCTGCAAAGGCAGCAGCGCCGCCGGCTCCACCTTTGCCTTCTCCTTCGCCCTGGGACAGCCTTCTCGGGGCGTCGCCGGGCTGTGACGCCATCAGAAGGCGCGTCCCTATTTCGGCAGAGAAGCCGAAAGGCACCATAGAGGAGGAAAAGAGAGGAGGAAAGACTGGGCTTTCCGCTCTTTGAAACCGTCGAACTTGGGAATCGCCATAGAAATGTAACCAGAGAGCTCGGATGGAAATGGTAGAGCGGCCGGTAGAACCAAGATTCCGAGTTTGCTGGAGCATATATGGAGGAAGACTTTGGATTGGAGTTAAGGACGGAAAAAAAGACAATGCAGAAATCTGGATTGTATTGGGGGCGCCCTATATAAAAGCCCCCCGCAAAGGTGGAGTGTCACAGAGTATTGCACATCCATTCCCAGCCAGCAGGGGACAGTTTAATCCCTGTAAGTCATCCAGCGTTTCTCAAACTTGGCAATTTTTGTGGACTTCAAGTCCCAGAATTCCCCAGCCTGCATGCAGTTGCAGGTAACTAAATGGTTTATCCAGGGAAAGCAGGAACTGTATTAAATTGGACTCCAGGGTTGACCGAGTACACCACCTCCAAATTGTGACGTCCCCTAAAATTTGCTGGCAACCCCAAGTGATCGCAATAAATAAATAAAAACACAAACGTATTTATTTAGCGTATGGCACATACACCGATAGTATCTTTTCACTAGCCTCCACTAGTTGTGACACTGCTTAGGTTTACAAAGCAGCCAAGGCCATAAGTGATGCTCCAGTCAGAGCTGAAGAACCTCTTGTATGAGAAGCGAAACGTCTTCAAAGAAAATCAAGAAAGTCCAGTTGCCTCCTGAAAAAGCATCTTTGGGACATTATGACCGGATGACTGAGAATCTCCATAGACAGTGAGAGACAATGCGGGATATTAAGGCACTGGACTAGAAATCGGAAGACTGTCGGTTCTAGTCCCACCTTAGGCATGAAAGTCAACTGTGGGACCTTGGGGTCAGTCTTCTCTCTTGGTCCTAGTAAGGAGGCAATGCAAACCACAGCTCCATCATAGCTATCTGCAATTGCATTGACGCACCACCGAATGTGTGCAGTGCGGGCCTGTGCACACCTGCAACATATGTAGGATCTATCTATCATCTATCTATCTATCTATCTATAGTCTATCGATCTATCTATCTATCTAATCTATCTATCTATCTATCTATCTATCTATCTATCTATCTATCTATCTATCTATCTATCTATCTAAATATAAGGAGGCTGCCTTCAATGGTTAGACGGCTATTGGTATCTGAACAAAAATCTTTTACATTATATTTTATTGTGTTTTTCTAATCTAGGTGAAATGTTAATATATACTGCTAGTCCATGTATGATATGCCATACGCTAAATAAATAAGTAACAACCGCCCAATCAAGAAACTACCAGGGAAACACCTCCATCAACCCTGATAGGACAAGCCACTAAGTATATAAAGAGAGAGCAAATCCTCTCTCTTCTAGCACTGATGATGTTACCTAGTGGGTCACGAAACGTCTGCAAGAAAACCACCAAGCTCAGAGAGCACCAAGGACCCTGAGAGACAATGTGTTGGATGATGGACCAAGTGGCCCCTTAGCTCGGCTTTATTATTATAAATAAACAATGATATGCGTGTGGTGTGTGTGTGCGCGCACGTGAGAGGGTGTATGATAATACTATATAATTATATTATGATGACATTTATCTGCCCATCTCGCCTAGAGGTTTAGAAAGCCCCTTTTAGCTTCCCAGTCAGTCAATATGGGCTGAGCAAGTGAAGCTGGAGGCAGCCGAGATTTCCTTCCCTCCTCTTTCCCTCGCACTTTACATATGCCCAGAGGCACCATGCACAATTAGAAGCAGCCCCCCGCCCGTCCCTGTTTCTTCCATCCCTAAACCCTCCATTCCAGATTCACCCGCCTGGGATTGCCTCGATGCCTATGCTTTGCGACGTAAACTGTGCCGAAAGAAAAGACCTTTTTAATGGGATTTTAAAGTTATTATCCTCTTATCTTATTAGTAAGCCTTATTAATGTTAATAGGGCGAAGGGAAGCCTTTTGCTGCGACGCGGGGACACAAAAACATCACCTAATATTACTGAGGTTTCATTAAAAATACTACACTTAAAAACTCCATTAAAAGCTTTATTTCTTTTTGTGGCTGCTCGGCTCACCTGCGGCAGTACGAGGCTTTTTCCCTTCTTGCGGCAGCGTAGAGCAGAAGAGAGGACAGGAAGTTGCCGACGGATGACTAAAAGCAAAGGACAAGACGTCGGCCATGATAGGAAGGTCGATTCCAAATGAACTGGGGGATGGCATTTGGACGGACGGGAGGTCGCCATGCCGAGAAGGTCTAGGACGTGTTAATGCTATGGGACGGAAAAACGTGCCCTCCTGTGGTCAAAACGGGTATTGCGGCCGCCGAAATAAATAAACCTTTTGAATGGATTTTAAGTATTATTCTCTATCTTTATTATTAACGCCTTATTAATATTAATAGGGCGACGGGAGGCCCTTTTGCTGCGACCCTGGGGCAGAGTAAGATAACCTAATATTAGTAAGGTTTTATAATAAAGAATAATAACTTAAACGCCATTTAAAAGGTTTATTTCTTGTGGCTGCTGTACCTGCTTGTCCCTTAGCGAGAGATGGCGCGGCCTTCAAAAAGGCCTGTAATGATGAATTAAGGTTACTTTGATAGGTGCTAACTTAAAGATAAACCTCACCAAACATACATAAATTTATTGCTATGGTTAATATTAAAATGAGTGAGATTAGATTTTACCTCGCTGCTAGTTTTGAAATGACGCATTTATTAAAATGTTTATGTCTACCTACATCACACTATTTCTTGCTGCATCTTAGTTTCTAATCTTCCTAGTATGCCCAGTCGTGAAATCATTTCACTGGGTTGAAAAAATAGACAGCTAGTCAATTGGGGTGGAAGGTGCCAGGCTAGAAATTGGGGGGGGGGCTGAGTTTTAGTACCACCTTAGGTATGAGAAACCAGCTTTGGGCCAATTCCTCTCCTAGTCAGCCTAAGTCTAACCCTAACCCTAGGGCTGTTGTGCATGGCGAAAATAAGAGAAGGAAGGAGCATTAGATATATTTGCCGCCTTGAGTTATTTATAAAAATAACAAAGGCTGGATTAAAAAAATATGCAAAATTTAGAGCGGCTTGGTATAGTCGTGGTTAAGCAGCAGACTAGAAAGGGAGGCTGTGAGTTAATCTGCTTTTAGAGGCAGAAAAGTCATCTGGGTCAGTCACTCCCAAAACCAGCTTTGGGCCAGTCACTCTCTCTTGCCCTAGGAAGGAAGCAACGGCAAACCATTTGTCTGAAATGGTATAGGGTTGCCTGCCTAAGCAGGGGTTGGACTAGAAGACCTCAAGGTCCCTTCCAACTCGGTTATTCTATTCTAACCGCAGCTGGGGGGGGGGGGGAAACCTTGCCAAGAAAAACCGCAGGGATTTGGTCAGTCAATGGCCAGGAGTCGAGACTAAGTGGAAGCACCAATAATATTAACAATAACAGCAATAACTTAAAACGCCCGGCTCCCTCCGGTGATGTTACTAGAAGGGAGTGCGAACACAGGCAATTGAGTTTCATCGGGCAACGCGTGTCGTGGGAACGCAACTCTAGTACCCACGCCGCCATGAAAAGGGGCGTCGAGCGGCAGATTCGGGGAAGCTTCCCTGAAGCCCCCGCCTCACTGGCCTTGCTGCAAAAGGCAGCAGCGCCGCGGCTCCACCTTTTGCCTTCTCCTTCGCCTGGGACAGCCTCTCGGGGCGTCGCGGGCTGTGACGCCATCAGAAGGCGCGTCCCTATTCGGCAGAGAAGCCGAAAGGCACCATAGAGGTAGGAAAGGAGAGCGGAGGAAAGACTGGGCTTCCGCTCTTGAAAACGTCGAACTTGGGAATCGCCATAGAAATGTAACCAGAGAGCTCGGATGGAAATAGTAGAGCGGCCGGTAGAACCAAGACTTCCGAGTTTGCTGAGCATATATGGAGGAAGACTTTGGATTGGAGTTAAGGACGGAAAAAAGACAATGCAGAAATCTGGATTGTATTGGGGGCGCCCTATATAAAAGCCCCCCGCAAAGGTGGAGTGTCAAGAGTATTGCACATCCATTCCCAGCCAGCAGGGGACAAGTTTAATCCTGTAAGTCATCCAGCGTTTCTCAAACTTGGCAATTTTTGTGGACTTCAAGTCCCAGAATTCCCAGCCTGCATGCAGTTGCAGGTAACTAAATGGTTTATCCAGGGAAAGCAGGAAACTGTATTAAATTGGACTCCAGGGTTGACGAGTACACCACCTCCAAATTTGTGACGTCCCCTAAAATTTGCTGGCAACCCCAAGTGATCGCAATAATAAATAAAAAACAAACGTATTTTATTTAGCGTATGGCACAATACACTCCGATAGTATCTTTTCACTAGCCTCCACTAGTTGTGACACTGCTTAGTTTACAAAAGCAGCCAAGGCCATTAAGTGATGCTCCAGCCAGAGCTGAAGAACCTCTTGTATGAGAAGCGAAACGTCTTCAAAGAAATCAAGAAAGTCCAGTTGCCTCCTGAAAAAGCATCTTTGGACAATTATGACCGGGATGACTGAGAATCTCCATAGACAGTGAGAGACAATGCGGGATACTTAAGGCATGGACTAGAAATCGGAAGACTGTCGGTTCTAGTCCCACCTAGGCATGAAAGTCACTGTGGTGACCTTGGGGTCAGTCCTTCTCTCTTGGTCCTAGTAAGGAGGGCAATGCAAACCACCAGCTTCCCATCATAGCTATCTGCAATTGCATTGACGCACCCCGAATGTGTGCAGTGGGGCCTGTGCACACCTGCAACATATCGTGTAGTAGTCTATCTATCTATCTATCTATCTAATATCTATCTATATCTATCTATATCTATCTATCTATCGATTCTCGGTTATCTATCTATCTATCTATCTATCTATCTCTATCTATCTATCTATCTATCTATCTATTATCTCCTATCTATCTATCTATCTATCTATCTAATATAAAGGAGGCTGCACTTCAATGGTTAGACGGCCTATTGGTATCTGAACAAAAATCTTTTTAACATTATATTTTATTGTGTTTTTCTAATCTAGGTGAAATGTTAATATATACTGCTAGTCCATGTATGATATGCCATACGCTAAATAAATAAGTAAACAACCGCCCAATCAAGAACTACCAGGAACACCTCCATCAACCCTGATAGGACAAGCACTAAGTATAAAGAGAGAGCAAATTCCTCTCTCTTCTAGCACTGATGATGTTACCTAGTTGGGTCACGAAACGTCTGCAAGAAAACACAAGCTCAGAGAGCACCAAGGACCTGAAGAGACAATGTGTTGGATGAGGACCAAGTGGCCCCTTAGCTCCGGCTTTATTATTTATATAATAACAATGATATGCGTGTGTGTGTGTGCGCGCACGTGAGAGGTTGTATGATAATACTATAAATTTATATTATGATGACATTTATCTGCCCCATCTCGCCTAGAGGTTTAGAAAGCCCCTTTTAGTTCCCAGTCAGTCAATATGGCTGAGCAAGTGGCTGGAGGCAGCCGAGTTTCCTTCCTCCTCTTTCCCTCGCACTTTACATATGCCCAGAGGCACCATGCACACTTAGAAGCAGCTGCCGCCGGCCTCCCCGCCCGTCCCTTGTTTCTTCCATCCCTAAACCCTCCATTCCAGATTCCCGCCTGGGATTGCCTCGATGCCTATGCTTTGCGACGTAAAACTGTGCCGAAAGAAATAGACCTTTTTAATGGGATTTTAAAGTTATTATCTTTATCTTTATTAGTAACGCCTTATTATGTTAATAGGGCGAAGGGAAGCCTTTTGCTGCGACGGGGACACAAAAACATCACCTAATATTACTGAGGTTCATAATAAATATACACTTAAAAACTCCATTTAAAAGCTTTATTTCTTTTTGGCTGCTCGGCTCACCTGCGGCAGTACGAGGCTTTTTTCCCTTCTGCGCAGCGTAGAGCAGAAGAGAGGACAGGAAGGTGCCGACGGATGACTAAAAGCAACGGACAAGACGTCGGCCATGATAGGAAGGTCGATTCCAAATGAACTGGGGGATGGCCAATTTAGACGGACGGGAGGTCGCCATGCCGAGAAGGTCTAGGACCGTGTTAATGCTATGGGACGGAAAAACGTGCCCTCCTGTGGTCAAAACGGGTATTGCGGCCGACGAAATAAATAAACCTTTTGAATGGGATTTTAAGGTTATTATTCTCTATCTTTATTATTAACGCCTTATTAATATTAATAGGGCGACGGGAGGCCCTTCTGCTGCGACCCTGGGGCAGAGTAAGATAACCTAATATTAGTAAGGTTTTATTAATAAAGAATAATAAACTTAAAACGCCATTTAAAAGGTTTATTTCTTTTGGGGGCTGCTGTACCTGCTTGTCCCTTAGCGAGAGATGGCGCGGCCTTCAAAAAGGCCTGTAATGATGAATTAAGGTTACTTTGATAGGTGCTAACTTTAAAGATAAACCTCACCAAACATACATAAATTTATTGCTATGCTTAATATTAAAATGAGTGAGATTAGATTTTACTTTCGCTGCTAGTTTTGAAACTGACGCATTTATTAAAATGTTTTATGTCTACCTACATCACACTAATTTCTTGCTGCATCTTAGTTTCTAATCTTCCTAGTATGCCCAGTCGTGAATATCATTTCACTGGGTTGAAAAATAGACAGCTAGTCAATTGGGGTGGAAGGTGCCAGGCTAGAAATTGGGGGGTGGGGGCTGAGTTTTAGTACCACCTTAGGTATGAGAAACCAGCTTTGGGCCAATTCCTCTCCTAGTCAGCCTAAGTCTAACTCTAACCCTAGGGCTGTTGCTGCATGGCGAAAATAAAGAGAAGGAAGGAGCATTAGATATATTTGCCGCCTTGAGTTATTTATAAAAATAACAAAGGCTGGATTAAAAAAATATGCAAAATTAGAGCGGCTTGGTCTAGTCGTGGTTAAGGCAGCAGACTAGAAAGTGGGAGGCTGGAGTTCTAATCTTGCTTTTAGAGGCAGAAAAGTCATCTGGGTCAGTCACTCCAAAACCAGCTTTGGGCCAGTCACTCTCTCTCGGCCCTAGGAAGGAAGAGCAACGGCAAACCATTTGTCTGAAATGGTATAGGGTTGCCTGCCTAAGCAGGGGGTTGGACTAGAGACCTCCACGGTCCCTTCCAACTCGGTTATTCTATTCTAACCGCAGCTGGGGGGGGGGGAAACCTTGCCAAGAAAACCGCAGGGATTTGGTCAGGCAATGGCCAGGAGTCGAGACTAAGTGGAAAGCACCAAATAATATTAAGAAACAGCAATAACTTACTAAAACGCCGGCTCCCTCCGGTGATGTTACTAGAAGGGAGTGCGAACACAGGCAATTGAGTTCATCGGGCAACGCGTGTCGTGGGAACGCAACTCCTAGTACCCACGCCGCCATGAAAAGGCGGCGTCGAGCGGCAGATTCGGGAAGCTTCCTGAAGCCCCGCCTCACTGGCCTTGCTGCAAAGGCAGCAGCGCCGCCGGCTCCACCTTTGCCTTCTCCTTCGCCCTGGGACAGCCTTCTCGGGGCGTCGCCGGGCTGTGACGCCATCAGAAGGCGCGTCCCTATTTCGGCAGAGAAGCCGAAAGGCACCATAGAGGAGGAAAAGAGAGGAGGAAAGACTGGGCTTTCCGCTCTTTGAAACCGTCGAACTTGGGAATCGCCATAGAAATGTAACCAGAGAGCTCGGATGGAAATGGTAGAGCGGCCGGTAGAACCAAGATTCCGAGTTTGCTGGAGCATATATGGAGGAAGACTTTGGATTGGAGTTAAGGACGGAAAAAAAGACAATGCAGAAATCTGGATTGTATTGGGGGCGCCCTATATAAAAGCCCCCCGCAAAGGTGGAGTGTCACAGAGTATTGCACATCCATTCCCAGCCAGCAGGGGACAGTTTAATCCCTGTAAGTCATCCAGCGTTTCTCAAACTTGGCAATTTTTGTGGACTTCAAGTCCCAGAATTCCCCAGCCTGCATGCAGTTGCAGGTAACTAAATGGTTTATCCAGGGAAAGCAGGAACTGTATTAAATTGGACTCCAGGGTTGACCGAGTACACCACCTCCAAATTGTGACGTCCCCTAAAATTTGCTGGCAACCCCAAGTGATCGCAATAAATAAATAAAAACACAAACGTATTTATTTAGCGTATGGCACATACACCGATAGTATCGTTTCACTAGCCTCCACTAGTTGTGACACTGCTTAGGTTTTACAAAAGCAGCCAAGGCCATTAAGTGATGCTCCAGTCAGAGCTGAAGAACCTTCTTGTATGAGAAGCGAAACGTCTTCAAAGAAAATCCAGAAAGTCCAGTTGCCTCCTGAAAAAGCATCTTTGGGACAATTATGACCCGGATGACTGAGAATCTCCATAGACAGTGAGAGACAATGCGGGATACTTAAGGCACTGGACTAGAAATCGGAAGACTGTCGGTTCTAGTCCCACCTTAGGCATGAAAGTCAACTGTGGTGACCTTGGGGTCAGTCCTTCTCTCTTGGTCCTAGTAAGGAGGCAATGCCAACCCACCAGCTTCCCATCATAGCGATCGCCAATTGCATTGGACGCACCACCGAATAGTGTGCAGCTGGGGCCTGTGCACACCGCAACATTATCGTGTAGTCTATCTATCTATCTAATCTATCTATCTATCTATCTTATCTATAATCTATCTATCTATCTATCTATCTATCACTATTTATCTATCTATCTATCATCTATCTATCTATCCATTATATATCATCTATTAATCTATCTATCTATCTATCTATCTATTCTATCTATCTATCTATCTATCTATCTATCTATCTATCTATCTATCTATCTATCTATCTATCTATCTATCTATCTATCTATCTAATATAAAGGATGCTGCGCTTCAATGGTTAGACGGCCTATTGGTATCTGAACAAAAATCTTTTTAACATTTATATTTTATTGTGTTTTTCTAATCTAGGTGAAATGTTAATATATACTGCAAGTCCATGTATGATATGCCATACACTAAATAAATAAGTAAACAACCGCCCAATCAAGAAAATACCAGGAACACCTCCATCAACACTGATAGGACAAAGCCACTAAGTATATAAAGAGAGAGCAAATTCCTCTCTCTTCTAGCACTGATGATGTTACCTAGTTGGGTCACGAAACGTCTGCAAGAAAACCACCAAGCTCAGAGAGCACCAAGGACCCCTGAAGAGACAATGTTGTGGATGATGGACCAAGTGGCCCTTAGCTCCGGCTTATTATTTATATAAAACAATGATATGCGCGTGTGTGTGTGGTGCGCACGTGAGGGTGTATGATAATACTATATAATTTATATTATGATGACATTTATCTGCCCCATCTCGCCTAGAGGTTTAGAAAGCCCCTTTAGCTTCCCAGTCAGTCCAATATGGGCTGAGCAAGTGAAGCTGGAGGCAGCCGAGATTTCCTTCCCTCCTCTTTCCCTCGCACTTTACATATGCCCAGAGGCACCATGCACACTTAGAAGCAGCTACCCGCGGCCTCCCCGCCGTCCCTGTTCTTCCATCCCTAAACCCCATTCCAGATTCACCCGATGGGATTGCCTCGATGCCTATGCTTTGCGACGTAAAACTGTGCCGAAGAAATAGACTTTTTAATGGGATTTTAAAGTTATATCCTCTATCTTTATTAGTAACGCCTTATAATGTTAATAGGGCGAAGGGAAGCCCTTTGCTGCGACGGGGGACACAAAACATCACCTAATATTACTGAGGTTTCATTACTAAATACTACACTTAAAACTCCATTAAAAGCTTTATTTCTTTTGTGGCTGCTCGGTCACCTGCGGCAGTACGAGGCTTTTTCCCTTCTTGCGGCAGCGTAGAGCAGAGAGAGGACAGGAAGGGTGCCGACGGATGATAAAAGCAACGGACAAGACGTCGGCCATGATAGGAGGTCGATTCCAAATGAACTGGGGATGGCCATTTGGACGGACGGGAGGTCGCCATGCCGAGAAGGTCTAGGACCGTTAATGCTATGGGACGGAAAAAAACGTGCCTCCTGTGGTCAAAACGGGTATTGCGGCCGCCGAAATAAATAAACCTTTTGAATGGGATTTTAAGGTTATTATTCTCTATCTTTATTATTAAGCCTATTAATATTAATAGGGCGACGGGAGGCCCTTTTGCTGCGACCCTGGGGCAGAGTAAGATAACCTAATATTAGTAGGTTTATTAATAAAGAATAATAAACTTAAAACGCCATTTAAAAGGTTTTTCTTTTGGTGGCTGCTGTACTGCTTGTCCTTAGCGAGAGATGGCGCGGCCTTCAAAAAGGCCTGTAATGATGAATTAAGGTTACTTTGATAGGTGCTAACTTTAAAGATAAACCTCACCAAACATACATAAATTTATGCTATGGTTAATATTAAATGAGTGAGATTAGATTTACCCTTCGCTGCTAGTTTTGAAACTGACGCATTTATTAAAATGTTTTATGTCTACCTACATCACACTAATTCTTGCTGCATCTTAGTTTCTAATCTTCCTAGTATGCCCAGTCGTGAATATCATTTCACTGGGTTGAAAAATAGACAGCTAGTCAATTTGGGGTGGAAGGTGCCAGGCTAGAAATTGGGGGTGGGGGCTGAGTTTTAGTACCACCTTAGGTATGAGAAAACCAGCTTTGGGCCAATTCCTCTCCTAGTCAGCCTAAGTCTAACCCTAACCCTAGGGCTGTTGCTGCATGGCGAAAATAAGAGAAGGAAGGAGCATTAGATATATTTGCCGCCTTGAGTTATTTATAAAAATAACAAAGGCTGGATTAAAAAAATATGCAAAATTAGAGCGGCTTGGTCTAGTCGTGGTTAAGGCAGCAGACTAGAAAGTGGGAGGCTGGAGTTCTAATCTTGCTTTTAGAGGCAGAAAAGTCATCTGGGTCAGTCACTCCAAAACCAGCTTTGGGCCAGTCACTCTCTCTCGGCCCTAGGAAGGAAGAGCAACGGCAAACCATTTGTCTGAAATGGTATAGGGTTGCCTGCCTAAGCAGGGGGTTGGACTAGAGACCTCCACGGTCCCTTCCAACTCGGTTATTCTATTCTAACCGCAGCTGGGGGGGGGGGAAACCTTGCCAAGAAAACCGCAGGGATTTGGTCAGGCAATGGCCAGGAGTCGAGACTAAGTGGAAAGCACCAAATAATATTAAGAAACAGCAATAACTTACTAAAACGCCGGCTCCCTCCGGTGATGTTACTAGAAGGGAGTGCGAACACAGGCAATTGAGTTCATCGGGCAACGCGTGTCGTGGGAACGCAACTCCTAGTACCCACGCCGCCATGAAAAGGCGGCGTCGAGCGGCAGATTCGGGAAGCTTCCTGAAGCCCCGCCTCACTGGCCTTGCTGCAAAGGCAGCAGCGCCGCCGGCTCCACCTTTGCCTTCTCCTTCGCCCTGGGACAGCCTTCTCGGGGCGTCGCCGGGCTGTGACGCCATCAGAAGGCGCGTCCCTATTTCGGCAGAGAAGCCGAAAGGCACCATAGAGGAGGAAAAGAGAGGAGGAAAGACTGGGCTTTCCGCTCTTTGAAACCGTCGAACTTGGGAATCGCCATAGAAATGTAACCAGAGAGCTCGGATGGAAATGGTAGAGCGGCCGGTAGAACCAAGATTCCGAGTTTGCTGGAGCATATATGGAGGAAGACTTTGGATTGGAGTTAAGGACGGAAAAAAAGACAATGCAGAAATCTGGATTGTATTGGGGGCGCCCTATATAAAAGCCCCCCGCAAAGGTGGAGTGTCACAGAGTATTGCACATCCATTCCCAGCCAGCAGGGGACAGTTTAATCCCTGTAAGTCATCCAGCGTTTCTCAAACTTGGCAATTTTTGTGGACTTCAAGTCCCAGAATTCCCCAGCCTGCATGCAGTTGCAGGTAACTAAATGGTTTATCCAGGGAAAGCAGGAACTGTATTAAATTGGACTCCAGGGTTGACCGAGTACACCACCTCCAAATTGTGACGTCCCCTAAAATTTGCTGGCAACCCCAAGTGATCGCAATAAATAAATAAAAACACAAACGTATTTATTTAGCGTATGGCACATACACCGATAGTATCTTTTCACTAGCCTCCACTAGTTGTGACACTGCTTAGGTTTACAAAGCAGCCAAGGCCATAAGTGATGCTCCAGTCAGAGCTGAAGAACCTCTTGTATGAGAAGCGAAACGTCTTCAAAGAAAATCAAGAAAGTCCAGTTGCCTCCTGAAAAAGCATCTTTGGGACATTATGACCGGATGACTGAGAATCTCCATAGACAGTGAGAGACAATGCGGGATATTAAGGCACTGGACTAGAAATCGGAAGACTGTCGGTTCTAGTCCCACCTTAGGCATGAAAGTCAACTGTGGGACCTTGGGGTCAGTCTTCTCTCTTGGTCCTAGTAAGGAGGCAATGCAAACCACAGCTCCATCATAGCTATCTGCAATTGCATTGACGCACCACCGAATGTGTGCAGTGCGGGCCTGTGCACACCTGCAACATATGTAGGATCTATCTATCATCTATCTATCTATCTATCTATAGTCTATCGATCTATCTATCTATCTAATCTATCTATCTATCTATCTATCTATCTATCTATCTATCTATCTATCTATCTATCTATCTATCTAAATATAAGGAGGCTGCCTTCAATGGTTAGACGGCTATTGGTATCTGAACAAAAATCTTTTACATTATATTTTATTGTGTTTTTCTAATCTAGGTGAAATGTTAATATATACTGCTAGTCCATGTATGATATGCCATACGCTAAATAAATAAGTAACAACCGCCCAATCAAGAAAATACCAGGAACACCTCCATCAACCCTGATAGGACAAGCCACTAAGTATATAAAGAGAGAGCAAATTCCTCTCTCTTCTAGCACTGATGATGTTACCTAGTTGGGTCACGAAACGTCTGCAAGAAAACCACCAAGCTCAGAGAGCACCAAGGACCCCTGAAGAGACAATGTTGTTGGATGATGGACCAAGTGGCTCCTTAGCTCCGGCTTTATTATTTATATAATAACAATGATATGCGTGTGTGTGTGCGCGCACGTGAGAGGGTGTATGATAATACTATATAATTTATATTATGATGACATTTATCTGCCCCATCTCGCCTAGAGGTTTAGAAAGCCCCTTTTAGCTTCCCAGTCAGTCAATATGGGCTGAGCAAGTGAAGCTGGAGGCAGCCGAGATTTCCTTCCCTTCACTTTCCCCTCGCCATTCTCCGCTCGCCTCTTTCCCCTCGCACTTTACATATGCCCAGAGGCACCGTGCTTTGCGACGTAAAACTGTGCCGAAAGAAATAGACCTTTTAAATGGGATTTTAAAGTTATTATCCTCTATCTTTATTAGTAACGCATTAATGTTAATAGGGCGAAGGGAAGCCCTTTTGCTGCGACGCGGGGACACAAAAACATCAACTAATATTACTGAGGTTTCATTAATAAATACTACACTTAAAACTCCATTTAAAAGCTTTATTTCTTTTTGTGGCTGCGCGGCTCACCTGCGGCAGTACGAGGCTTTTTTCCCTTCTTGCGGCAGCGTAGAGCAGAAGAGAGGACAGGAAGGTGCCGACGGATGACTAAAAGCAACGGACAAGACGTCGGCCATGATAGGAAGGTCGATTCCAAATGAACTGGGGGATGGCCAATTTAGACGGACGGGAGGTCGCCATGCCGAGAAGGTCTAGGACCGTGTTAATGCTATGGGACGGAAAAACGTGCCCTCCTGTGGTCGAAACGGGTATTGCGGCCGCCGAAACAAATAAACTTTTGAATGGATTTTAAGGTTTATTATCTCTATCTTATTATAACGCCTTATTAATATATAGGGCGCCGGGAGGCCCTTTTGCGCGACCCTGGGCAGCAGTAGTAAGATAACCTAATATAGTAAGGTTTTATTAATAAAGAAATATAAACTAAAACGCCATTAAAGGTTTTATTCTTTTGGTGGCGCTGTACCTGCTTGTCCCCTTTAGCGAGAGGATGGCGCGCGGGCCTTCCAAAAAGGACGAATGATGAATTAAGGTACTTGATAGTGCTAACTCTAAGATAAACCTCACCAAAACATACATAAAATTTATGCATTGGTTAATATTAAAATGAGTGAGATTAGATTTTACCTTCGCTGCTAGTTTTGAAACTGACGCATTTATTAAAATGTTTTATGTCTACCTACATCACACTAATTTCTTGCTGCATCTTAGTTTCTAATCTTCCTAGTATGCCCAGTCGTGAATGTCATTTCACTGGGTTGAAAAATAGACAGCTAGTCAATTGGGGTGGAAGGTGCCAGGCTAGAAATTGGGGGTGGGGGCTGAGTTTTAGTACCACCTTAGGTATGAGAAAACCAGCTTTGGGCCAATTCCTCTCCTAGTCAGCCTAAGTCTAACCCTAACCCTAGGGCTGTTGTGCATGGCGAAAATAAGAGAAGGAAGGAGCATTAGATATATTTGCCGCCTTGAGTTATTTATAAAAATAACAAAGGCTGGATTAAAAAAATATGCAAAATTTAGAGCGGCTTGGTATAGTCGTGGTTAAGCAGCAGACTAGAAAGGGAGGCTGTGAGTTAATCTGCTTTTAGAGGCAGAAAAGTCATCTGGGTCAGTCACTCCCAAAACCAGCTTTGGGCCAGTCACTCTCTCTTGCCCTAGGAAGGAAGCAACGGCAAACCATTTGTCTGAAATGGTATAGGGTTGCCTGCCTAAGCAGGGGTTGGACTAGAAGACCTCAAGGTCCCTTCCAACTCGGTTATTCTATTCTAACCGCAGCTGGGGGGGGGGGGGAAACCTTGCCAAGAAAAACCGCAGGGATTTGGTCAGTCAATGGCCAGGAGTCGAGACTAAGTGGAAGCACCAATAATATTAACAATAACAGCAATAACTTAAAACGCCCGGCTCCCTCCGGTGATGTTACTAGAAGGGAGTGCGAACACAGGCAATTGAGTTTCATCGGGCAACGCGTGTCGTGGGAACGCAACTCTAGTACCCACGCCGCCATGAAAAGGGGCGTCGAGCGGCAGATGCGGGGAAGCTTCCCTGAAGGCCCCGCCTCACCTGGCCTTGCTGCAAAGGCAGCAGCGCCGCCGGCTCCACCTTTGCCTTCTCCTTCGCCCTGGGACAGCCTTCTCGGGGCGTCGCCGGGCTGTGACGCCATCAGAAGGCGCGTCCCCTATTTCGGCAGAGAAGCCGAAAGGCACCATAGAGGTAGGAAAGGAGAGCGGAGGAAAGACTGGGCTTTCCGCTCTTGAAACCGTCGAACTTGGGAATCGCCATAGAAATGTAACCAGAGAGCTCGGATGGAAATGTTAGAGCGGCCGGTAGAACCAAGACTTCCGAGTTTGCTGGAGCATATATGGAGGAAGACTTTGGATTGGAGTTAAGGACGGAAAAAAGACAATGCAGAAATCTGGATTGTATTGGGGGCGCCCTATATAAAAGCCCCCCCGCAAAGGTGGAGTGTCACAGAGTATTGCACATCCATTCCCAGCCAGCAGGGGACAAGTTTAATCCCTGTAAGTCATCCAGCGTTTCTCAAAACTTGGCAATTTTTGTGACTTCAAGTCCCAGAATCCCAGCCTGCATGCAGCGTGCAAGGTAAAAACTAATGGTGTATCAGGAAAGCAGGAACTGTATTAAATTGTACTCCAGGGGCTGACGAGTAACACCTCCAAAATTTGAGTCCCTAAATTACTGGCAAACCCCCAAGTGATCGCAATAAATAAATAAAAACACAAACGTATTTATTTAGCGTATGGCACAATACACTCCGATAGTATCTTTTCACTAGCCTCCACTAGTTGTGACACTGCTTAGGTTTTACAAAAGCAGCTAAGGCCATTAAGTGATGCTCCAGTCAGAGCTGAAGAACCTTCTTGTATGAGAAGCGAAACGTCTTCAAAGAAAATCCAGAAAGTCCAGTTGCCTCCGGAAAAAGCATCTTTGGGACAATTATGACCCGGATGACTGAGAATCTCCATAGACAGTGAGAGACAATGCGGGATACTTAAGGCACTGGACTAGAAATCGGAAGACTGTCGGTTCTAGTCCCACCTTAGGCATGAAAGTCAACTGTGGTGACCTTGGGGTCAGTCCTTCTCTCTTGGTCCTAGTAAGGAGGCAATGCCAAACCACCAGCTTCCCATCATAGCTATCTGCAATTGCATTGACGCACGACCGAATGTGTGCAGCTGGGGCCTGCGCACACCTGCAACATATCTTGTACATCTATCTACCCTATCTATCTACCCTATCTATCTATCTATCTATCTATCTATCATCTATCTATCTATCTATCTATCTATCTATCTATCTATCTATCTATCTATCTATCTATATCTATCTATCTATCTATCTATCTATCTATCTATCTATCTATCTATCTATCTATCTATCTATCTATCTATCTATCTATCTATCTATCTAATATAAAGGAGGCTGCACTTCAATGGTTAGACGGCCTATTGGTATCTGAACAAAAATCTTTTTAACATTTATATTTTATTGTGTTTTTCTAATCTAGGTGAAATGTTAATATATACTGCTAGTCCATGTATGATATGCCATACGCTAAATAAATAAGTAAACAACCGACCAATCAAGAAACTACCAGAAACACCTCCATCAACATGATAGACAAAGACACTAAGTATGAAAAGAGAGAGCAAAATTCCTCTATCTTCTAGCACTGATGATGTTACCTAGTGGGGTCACGAAACGTCTGCAAAAAAACCACCAAGCTCAGAGAGCACCAAGGACCCCTGAAGAGACAATGTTGTTGGATGATGGACCAAGTGGCCCCTTTAGCTCCGGCTTTATTATTCATATAACAACAATGATATGCGTGTGTATGTGTGTGCGCGCGTGCGTGCGTGGGTGTATGATAATACTATATAATTTATATTATGATGACATTTATCTGCCCCATCTCGCCTAGAGGTTTAGAACGCCCCTTTTAGCTTCCCAGTCAGTCAATATGGGCTGAGCAAGTGAAGCTGGAGGCAGCCGAGATTTCCTTCCCTCCTCTTTCCCCTCGCACTTTACATATGCCCAGAGGCACCATGCACACTTAGAAGCAGCTGCCCGCCGGCCTCCCCGCCCGTCCCTTGTTTCTTCCATCCCTAAACCCTCCATTCCAGATTCACCCGCCTGGGATTGCCTCGATGCCTATGCTTTGCGACGTAAAACTGTGCCGAAAGAAATAGACCTTTTTAATGGGATTTTAAAGTTATTATCCTCTTATCTTTATTAGTAACGCCTTATTAATGTTAATAGGGCGAAGGGAAGACCTTTTGCTGCGACGCGGGGACACAAAAACATCACCTAATATTACTGAGGTTTCATTAATAAATACTACACTTAAAACTCCATTTAAAAGCTTTATTTCTTTTTGCGGCTGCTCGGCTCACCTGCGGCAGTACGAGGCTTTTTTCCCTTCTTGCGGCAGCGTAGAGCAGAAGAGAGGACAGGAAGGTGCCGACGGAAGACTAAAAGCAACGGACAAGACGTCGGCCATAATAGGAAGGTCGATTCCAAATGAACTGGGGGATGGCCAATTTGGACGGACGGGAGGTCGCCATGCCGAGAAGGTCTAGGACCGTGTTAATGCTATGGGACGGAAAAACGTGCCCTCCTGTGGTCAAAACGGGTATTGCGGCCGCCGAAATAAATAAACCATTTGAATGGGATTTTAAGGTTATTATTCTCTATCTTTATTATTAACGCCTTATTAATATTAATAGGGCGACGGGAGGCCCTTTTGCTGCGACCCTGGTGCAGAGTAAGATAACCCTAATATTAGTAAGGTTTTATTAATAAAGAATAATAAACTTAAAAACGCCATTTAAAAGGTTTATTCTTTGTGGTGGCTGCGTACCTGCTTGTCCCTTAGCGAGAGATGGCGCGGCCTTCAAAAAGGCCTGTAATGATGAATTAAGGTTACTTTGATAGGTGCTAACTTTAAAGATAAACCTCACCACAAACATACAAAATTTATTGCTATGGTTAATATTAAAATGAGTGAGATTAGATTTTACCTTCGCTGCTAGTTTTGAAACTGACGCATTTATTAAAATGTTTTATGTCTACTACATCACACTAATTTCTTGCTGCATCTAGTTTCTAATCTTCTAGTATGCCCAGTCGTGAATATCATTTCACTGGGTTGAAAAATAGACAGCTAGTCAATTGGGGTGGAAGGTGCCAGGCTAGAAATTGGGGGTGGGGGCTGAGTTTAGTACCACCTTAGGTATGAGAAACCAGCTTTGGGCCAATTCCTCTCCTAGTCAGCCTAGTCTAACCTAACCCTAGGGCTGTTGCTGCATGGCGAAAATAAGAGAAGGAAGGAGCATTAGATATATTTGCCGCCTTGAGTTATTTATAAAAATAACAAAGGCTGGATATAAAAAATATGCAAATTAGAGCGGCTTGGGTCTAGTCGTGGTTAAGGCAGCAGACTAGAAAGTGGGAGGCTGTGAGTGCTAATCTTGCTTTTAGAGGCAGAAAAGTCATCTGGGTCAGTCACTCCAAAACCAGCTTTGGGCCAGTCACTCTCTCTCGGCCCTAGGAAGGAAGCAACGGCAAACCATTTGTCTGAAATGGTATAGGGTTGCCTGCCTAAGCAGGGGGTTGGACTAGAAGACCTCCAAGGTCCCTTCCAACTCGGTTATTCTATTCTAACCGCAGCTGGGGGGGGAAACCTTGCCAAGAAAACCGCAGGGAGTTGGTCAGGCAATGGCCAGGAGTCGAGACTAAGTGGAAAGCACCAAATAATATTAAGAATAACAGCAATAACTTACTAAACGCCCGGCTCCCTCCGGTGATATTACTAGAAGGGAGTGCGAACACAGGCAATTGAGTTCATCGGGCAACGCGTGTCGTGGGAACGCAACTCCTAGTACCCACGCCGCCCATGAAAAGGCGGCGTCGAGCGGCAGATTCGGGGAAGCTTCCCTGAAGCCCCCGCCTCACCTGGCCTTGCTGCAAAGGCAGCAGCGCCGCCGGCTCCACCTTTGCCTTCTCCTTCGCCCTGGGACAGCCTTCTCGGGGCGTCGCCGGGCTGTGACACCATCAAAAGGCGCGTCCCCTATTTCGGCAGAGACGCCGAAAGGCACCATAGAGGTAGGAAAGGAGAGCGGAGGAAAGACTGGGCTTTCCGCTCTTGAAACCGTCGAACGTGGGAATCGCCATAGATATGTAACCAGAGAGCTCGGATGGAAATAGTAGAGCGGCCGGTAGAACCAAGACTTCCGAGTTTGCTGGAGCATATATGGAGGAAGACTTTGGATTGGAGTTAAGGACGGAAAAAAGACAATGCAGAAATCTGGATTGTATTGGGGGCGCCCTATATAAAAGCCCCCCGCCAAGGTGGAGTGTCACAGAGTATTGCACATCCATTCCCAGCCAGCAGGGGACAAGTTTAAACCTGATGTAAGTCATCAAGCGTTCCAAACTTGGCATTTTTGTGGAATTCAAGTCAGAATTCCCAGCCTGCCACTGCACCCCCCCAATCTCCTTAGACCAGTTTGAAGGTCACTAAATGGTTTATCCAGGGAAAGCAGGAACTGTATTAAATTGGACTCCAGGGCTGACCGAGTACACCACCTCCAAATTTGTGACGTCCCCTAAAATTTGCTGGCAACCCCCAAGCGATCGCAATAAATAAATAAAAACACAAACGTATTTATTTAGCGTATGGCACAATACACTCCGATAGTATCTTTTCACTAGCCTCCACTAGTTGTGACACTGCTTAGGTTTTACAAAAGCAGCCAAGGCCATTAAGTGATGCTCCAGTCAGAGCTGAAGAACCTTCTTGTATGAGAAGCGAAACGTCTTCAAAGAAAATCCAGAAAGTCCAGTTGCCTCCTGAAAAAGCATCTTTGGGACAATTATGACCCGGATGACTGAGAATCTCCATAGACAGTGAGAGACAATGCGGGATACTTAAGGCACTGGACTAGCAATCGGAAGACTGTCGGTTCTAAGTCCCACCTAGGCATGAAAGTCACTGTGGTGACCTTGGGGTCAGTCCTTCTCTCTTGGTCCTAGTAAGGAGGGCAATGCAAACCACCAGCTTCCCATCATAGCTATCTGCAATTGCATTGACGCACCCCGAATGTGTGCAGTGGGGCCTGTGCACACCTGCAACATATCGTGTAGTAGTCTATCTATCTATCTATCTATCTAATATCTATCTATATCTATCTATATCTATCTATCTATCGATTCTCGGTTATCTATCTATCTATCTATCTATCTATCTCTATCTATCTATCTATCTATCTATCTATTATCTCCTATCTATCTATCTATCTATCTATCTAATATAAAGGAGGCTGCACTTCAATGGTTAGACGGCCTATTGGTATCTGAACAAAAATCTTTTTAACATTATATTTTATTGTGTTTTTCTAATCTAGGTGAAATGTTAATATATACTGCTAGTCCATGTATGATATGCCATACGCTAAATAAATAAGTAAACAACCGCCCAATCAAGAACTACCAGGAACACCTCCATCAACCCTGATAGGACAAGCACTAAGTATAAAGAGAGAGCAAATTCCTCTCTCTTCTAGCACTGATGATGTTACCTAGTTGGGTCACGAAACGTCTGCAAGAAAACACAAGCTCAGAGAGCACCAAGGACCTGAAGAGACAATGTGTTGGATGAGGACCAAGTGGCCCCTTAGCTCCGGCTTTATTATTTATATAATAACAATGATATGCGTGTGTGTGTGTGCGCGCACGTGAGAGGTTGTATGATAATACTATAAATTTATATTATGATGACATTTATCTGCCCCATCTCGCCTAGAGGTTTAGAAAGCCCCTTTTAGTTCCCAGTCAGTCAATATGGCTGAGCAAGTGGCTGGAGGCAGCCGAGATTTCCTTCCCTCCTCTTTCCCTTCGCACTTTACATATGCCCAGAGGCACCATGCACACTTAGAAGCAGCTACCCGCCGGCCTCCCCGCCCGTCCCTCGTTTCTTCCATCCCTAAACCCTCCATTCCAGATTCACCCGCCTGGGATTGCCTCGATGCCTATGCTTTGCGACGTAAAACTGTGCCGAAAGAAATAGACCTTTTGAATGAGATTTTAAAGTTATTATCCTCTATCTTTATTAGTAACGCCTTATTAATGTTAATAGGGCGAAGGGAAGCCCTTTTGCTGCGACGCGGGGACACAAAAACATCACCTAATATTACTGCGGTTTCATTCATAAATACTACACTTAAACTCCATTAAAAGCTCTTATTTCTTTTTGTGCGCTGCTCGGCTCACCTGCGGCAGACGAGGCTTTTTCCCTTCTTGCGGCAGCGTAGAGAGAAGAGAGGACAGGAAGTTGCCGACGGAATGACAAAAGCAAACGGACAAGACCGCGGCCATGATGGAGGTTATTCAAATGAACTGGGGAGATGGGCAATTTGGACGGACGGGAGCGTCGCCATGCGAGAAGGTCTAGGGCCGTGTTAAGCTATGGGACGAAAACGTTGCCCCTCTGTGGTCAAAACGGTATTGCGGAGGCCGCCGAAAATCAAACCTTTTGAATGGGGGGAATTTTTTAACAGGGGGTTATTTCTCTATCGTTATTATTAACGCCTTATTAATATTAATAGGGCGACGGGAGGCCCTTTTGCTGAGACCCTGGGGCAGAGTAAGATAACCTAATATTAGTATGGTTTTATTAACAAAGAATAATAAACTTAAAACGCCATTTAAAAGGTTTATTTCTTTTGGGGGCTGCTGTACCTGCTTGTCCCTTAGCGAGAGATGGCGCGGCCTTCAAAAAAGCCTGTAATGATGAATTAAGGTTACTTTGATAGGTGCTAACTTTAAAGATAAACCTCACCAAACATACATAAATTTATTGCTATGGTTAATATTAAAATGAGATTAGATTTTACCTTCGCTGCTAGTTTTGAAACTGACGCATTTATTAAAATGTTTTATGTCTACCTACATCACACTAATTTCTTGCTGCATCTTAGTTTCTAATCTTCCTAGTATGCCCAGTCGTGAATATCATTTCACTGGGTTGAAAAATAGATAGCTAGTCAATTGGGGTGGAAGGTGCCAGGCTAGAAATTGGGGGGTGGGGGCTGAGTTTTAGTACCACCTTAGGTATGAGAAACCAGCTTTGGGCCAATTCCTCTCCTAGTCAGCCTAAGTCTAACCCTAACCCTAGGGCTGTTGCTGCATGGCGAAAATAAGAGAAGGAAGGAGCATTAGATATATTTGCCGCCTTGAGTTATTTATAAAAATAACAAAGGCTGGATTAAAAAAATACGCAAAATTTAGAGCGGCTTTGGTCTAGTCGTGGTTAAAGCAGCAGACTAGAAAGTGGGAGGCTGTGAGTTCTAATCTTGCTTTTAGAGGCAGAAAAGTCATCTGGGTCAGTCACTCCAAAACCAGCTTTGGGCCAGTCACTCTCTCTCGGCCCTAGGAAGGAAGCAATGGCAAACCATTTGTCTGAAATGGTATAGGGTTGCCTGCTTAAGCAGGGGGTTGGACTAGAAGACCTCCAAGGTCCCTTCCAACTCGGTTATTCTATTCTAACCGCAGCTGGGGGGGGGGAACCTTGCCAAGAAAACCGCAGGGATTTGGTCAGGCAATGGCCAGGAGTCGAGACTAAGTGGAAAGCACCAAATAATATTAACAATAACAGCAATAACTTACTAAACGCCCGGCTCCCTCCGGTGATGTTACTAGAAGGGAGTGCGAACACAGGCAATTGAGTTCATCGGGCAACGCGTGTCGTGGGAACGCAACTCCTAGTACCCACGCCGCCCATGAAAAGGCGGCGTCGAGCGGCAGGTTCGGGGAAGCTTCCCTGAAGCCCCCGCCTCACCTTGCCTTGCTGCAAAGGCAGCAGCGCCGCCGGCTCCACCTTTGCCTTCTCCTTCGCCCTGGGACAGCCTTCTCGGGGCGTCGCCGGGCTGTGACACCATCAAAAGGCGCGTCCCCTATTTCGGCCGAGAAGCCGAAAGGCACCATAGAGGTAGGAAAGGAGAGCGGAGGAAAGACTGGGCTTTCCGCTCTTGAAACCGTCGAACTTGGGAATCGCCATAGAAATGTAACCAGAGAGCTCGGATGGAAATGGTAGAGCGGCCGGTAGAACCAAGACTTCCGAGTTTGCTGGAGCATATATGGAGGAAGACTTTGGATTGGAGGTAAGGACGGAAAAAAGACAATGCAGAAATCTGGATTGTAGTGGGGGCGCCCTATATAAAAGCCCCCCGCAAAGGTGGAGTGTCACAGAGTATTGCACATCCATTCCCAGCCAGCAGGGGACAAGTTTAATCCCTGTAAGTCATCCAGCGTTTCTCAAACTTGGCAATTTTTGTGGACTTCAAGTCCCAGAATTCCCCAGCCTGCATGCAGTTTGCAGGTCACTAAATGGTTTATCCAGGGAAAGCAGGAACTGTATTAAATTGGACTCCAGGGCTGACCGAGTACACCACCTCCAAATTTGTGACGTCCCCTAAAATTTGCTGCCAACCCCCAAGCGATCGCAATAAATAAATAAAAACACAAACGTATTTATTTAGCGTATGGCACAATACACTCCGATAGTATCTTTTCACTAGCATCCACTAGTTGTGACACTGCTTAGGTTTTACAAAAGCAGCCAAGGCCATTAAGTGATGCTCCAGTCAGAGCTGAAGAACCTTCTTGTATGAGAAGCGAAACGTCTTCAAAGAAAATCAAGAAAGTCCAGTTGCCTCCTGAAAAAGCATCTTTGGGACAATTATGACCCGGATGACTGAGAATCTCCATAGACAGTGAGAGACAATGCGGGATACTTAAGGCACGGGACTAGAAATCGGAAGACTGTCGGTTCTAGTCCCACCTTAGGCATGAAAGTCAACGGTGGTGACCTTGGGGTCAGTCCTTCTCTCTTGGTCCTAGTAAGGAGGCAATGCCAAACCACTAGCTTCCCATCATTGCTATCTGCAATTGCATTGACGCATGACCGAATGTGTGCAGCTGGGGCCTGCGCACACCTGCAACATATCGTGTAGATCTATCTATCTATCTATCTATCTATCTATCTATCTATCTATCTATCTATCTATCTATCTATCTATCTATCTATCTATCATCTATCCAATCAATAAATCAATAAATCAATCAATCTATCTATCTATCTATCTATCTATCTATCTATCTATCTATCTATCTATCTATCTATCTATCTATCTATCTATCTATCTACTATCTAATCAATCAATCAATCAATCAATCAATCAATCTATCTATCTATTTATCTATCTATCTAATATAAAGGAGGCTGCACTTCAATGGTTAGACGGCCTATTGGTATCTGAACAAAAATCTTTTTAACATTGATATTTTATTGTGTTTTTCTAATCTAGGTGAAATGTTAATATATACTGCAAGTCCATGTATGATATGCCATACGCTAAATAAATAAGTAAACAACCGCCCAATCAAGAAACTACCAGGAACACCTCCATCAACACTGATAGGACAAGCCACTAAGTATATAAAGAGAGAGCAAATTCCTCTCTCTTCTAGCACTGATGATGTTACCTAGTTGGGTCACGAAACGTCTGCAAGAAAACCACCAAGCTCAGAGAGCACCAAGGACCCCTGAAGAGACAATGTTGTTGGATGATGGACCAAGTGGACCCTTAGCTCCGGCTTTATTATTTATA